>CAODLS012074716.1:0-23281 GCA_948243855.1 Flueggea neowawraea
CATAAAATCAGCCCAAGTGAGTACAGGAGGTTGAACTTCACTCCTTGGGATGGTCTCCCACCAATCATACGCGCCACCTTGAAGTAGTGACACCACGTAATCAAACTTCTCATCTGGTGTACACTTCATCAAGTTCAATACCCTTTGCGTCCTCGTAAACCATGTCTCCGCCACAAGAGGGTCGGTAGTACCATGGAAGTCAACCGCCCCTTGCTTCCTTAACTTATCATACCTCCACTCCTTAGGTTCAGGCACCTCCGGTTCTTTAGAAAGGTTTTGAGGCGAGAATGCAAATGACTGTGATGCCTCACTAGAATGCATTGTGACCGGCTCCACTCTCCTTAGGGATGCCTTATATGATGCAAAACTATGTTACAAACTAACACATAACAATGCACATGTCATGTATAAATGCATATGTCCGAGGAACATATCCTCGCTCTGATACCAACTAAATGTGACACCCACACACGCCAACCATACTTCATGCATACACATTCCATCATGTTAATTAGACATCAAACATACATAAACTACTTTGCATACCTAAACATTTGATTCAAGCATACAAGAATAACAAGTGTCATATAAATGCCCATGCATATATTCATAATACACTTAAGCCAAAAGATCAAATAGTATTAATATTCATGTAAGTTACAAAAATACTCATGTGTTATTAGCCAATACAAAATCAAGACCTAATGCTATGCAATGAATGTTCCAAGAGAGAGCAGAGCGAGCACGGTCTTGAACCTCGGATCCATGGCTATCAAGATGGACCGATGCCTCAAGGTGAGCAAAAGAATCTATAAACCTGTAAAACAACAGTTATGTTTGATGAGCCGCAAACTCAATGAATATAAATGCTAATTAAATTCTAATGCTAACAATCAATCATTTCATCATCATAATCTTGCATAAGACAACTATAACTCAAAACATATAAATCACAAGTAATATACTAATAAATGCATTAATCCATTTATTATGTTGTGACTCTGCAAGATATTACTGCCTCCAGGATACACGTGATAATTATGAACATCTTTCAGGTCGTAAACATTTGATTTTTCTTTTGCTGGCCAGCACAATTGAAACATTTGCTTTTTGATCCATCGGATCATATCATTTGACAATTGATTGGCAGCATTATCAGACAGGTCACAACTCCCTTTTTAATCCAAATGCATGTGCAACTATTCAATTGATTATCCAACTGTAACATACATTTGCATGTGTATAATAACCATATAACAAGTCAATCAATTATCATAAATGGAGAAATAAGCATTTCAAGTGATTATAATTAATCGCACAGTCATTTTAAAATTACAGAACAAGTGCCTTTGATCAGTAAGTCACTAGCGTACACACCCGTGTGCTAAATTAACACGCCCGTGTAGTACGTACCACGCTCGAGAGGCCCATCTCCACGCTCGGGACATTAGCTATCTCCGCACAGTAACTTTCTGGTACACAGTCTGGTCCTTAAGGGCTAAACGCCCGTGTGACCAAACCACATGCCAGTGTAGAAGTCTAACACCCCCGTGTACCAGCAGACTAAACCAAAATCAAACTACACGGCCGTGTTCAAGGAAGTAAACGCCCGTGTACTCCCAAAAACGACCCAAAAATTTGCAAAAATTAACACAGGAGTTCGAAAAATATTCAAACACATTTCAAAAACTTATACATTCACATATACATATCAACAACACACATTAGCATTCAATTAGCATGTATACTCACCTTCCTCACGCAATTTACTCAAGTTTGGCTTGGATTCCTCCCTTGACTTGAGCCAACTTCTTGAGAGCCTAAAATTAACACATACACAATCAACAAAGGATCTAAAATTCATACACTTGCTCAATGAACAATGATACCAATGCCTAATACGCATGTCTATGACTATGCATGCTTGACACTATGAAACCACTTGACCCATCATCATTGTTTCACCAATAACTTAACCAATACAAGTCCAAATGATTTGATTCCAATTTCGGCATAAACTAGACTCATATGCGAACAAAATATCCAAATTTCATATCAATTCTACACAATTTATTGTAAATTTTTCAAAGTTGACAGTGATGCTGTCCCGACATTGTTTGAACAGTACCCACTGAAAATTACTTTTCATCAAAATTACTTAACCAATTGAAAAATCCTTCCATAGGGATAAATTTAACTCATAAATGAACAAGTTTCTTGTTTTAGTAGTGAACCTGGATAAGATCCTATGCTATCTAGGTCGTTCTTGTTGAAAAGTATCTGGTCAGATCAAACGCAACTAAACCGATAAGAGTATCGGGTCTAGAAAGTGTTTGTAGAGGATTATTCGTGTTTTTATCAAGAATTAGTACCAAATATGAGGCCATATGATTGAAGCCATAGAGTTTGACTCATCCGTGACTCTAGCTGATATCGGGATCTTGTAATGAAAGAATTGAGTGCACGGTAATTATGATTAGTGGTTCTTGTGAATCGATCCTATCTTTTCATTTCTAATTGGGTAGTCGTGAAATCTATTTAGGGGTCACTCACGACCTATGGGAAACTAAATGCATAAATGGGATTTTGCATTTAGTAACGGAAAGTGTTTCCGGTAATATTAAAGTGTTAATATTATATTCCCATTGCCAATTAGAACATGAACCTAGTAAGTCACACACATATAGACCTTGCAACTTAGACCTAGATTAATTTGATTATTGATCAAAGTGTTTGATTAAATAATTAAATTAATCGAATTGGATTTACGCTAGGCGGGGATCTAGCATATCCTGAAATCCGATTCAAGTCTAGAACTTCAAAATCGATTTGGCCCTAATTGATTTTTGTCTCTAACCACTAAAAGGCCAAAGTTGTTTTTTGGGCTATATAAATTAAACCATAAATATTTTGGACTTTGGCATATAGAAAGCACATGGTTCTTGGGCCTTAGTGAATTAAGCCCATGATAGTTTTTTACTTTAGTATATTTAGCCATGAGAAGTTCTTAGGCTTAAATATTCAAAATCTATCATGGTATAAGCCTTTTTCATATGGGTGTGCCATGAGGAATAGTGCTATTCCTAAATAGGATAACCTTAGCTTGGACAAGGATAGTGTATCCTTGTAGCCAAACACGTTCAATGTGTAACAATATGCTTGGCCAGGAATGAATGGAAGCTTCTAATTTTTGGCCAAATGTCTTTTTCTAATATGAGATATAGATGTTGAGATATTTGTCCTAAGTTAGAAGTCTTAAAAGTTAAGACAAGAAGAAGAGTTAGTGGAGGATCTTTACAACACTTGTTCTTTAGAAGACAAGTGGGTTTGCTTTTACTACCATGGAAGATTGAAGAAGAAAATTGTGTAGAGAAAGGACTTATGAAGATCTTGCTCTTTACATCAATCTTGGATTCCCTACACTTATTGTAAGTATTTTATCTCCTTATTCTTCAATCTCCATAGTTTTTCTTTGAGAAAGGAAAATGGTGGTGGAAGTTGTGTGACAAATTCCATGTAGAAATTTTGTAGAGAAAGTTCACTATTCCATTCAATCCAAGCTTGAATATCTTATGTGATAAGATTAGAATTGAGAAATTGCAAGTGTTGCAATTGTTTAGTCAAGTGTTGATTAAAGGTTTCTCAAAACCCTAATTAGAGACTATTGTAGTTCTAATTTCTTCTTGCTAAACACCTTGGGCAAATTCATGGGTCCTCAAAAGAGGGGAATTTGCATGAAAGGATTTAATCTAAGCAAGAAGGTTTGTTGCTTGGTCTAGTGTGTTTCGAGCTAGAGGCTCTTCATTTGCAGAGCTTAAGAGTCGATACGTCATCGACAACGAAGTTCCAACGTGCTAAGGCTAGAAACCTGTAAGTCACACTAGCCGAATTTCTTACTTTGGTTGTTGATGTGCTTTGTTGTTGCTTGGTTATGTTATTAATGCAATTTGCAGTTCCAGGAATGTGGAATTCTAGATATGATCTAGGATCGATTACGGTAAAATTTTTGAAATTTCCCTTGCCTGGCCATATGTGTTAAATCGCTTCTGTTGCGGCCGGCTAGTCGGTCGATTCCTAACAATTAGAAATGAAATGACTGAGTCAATTCACAAGAACCCCTAATCACAATTACTGTGCACTAAAATCCTTTTATTACAAGATCCCAATATCAGCTAGAGTCATGGTTAAGTTAAACTCTATTGCTTCAATCATATGACCTCATGTTCGGTACCAATTCTTGATAAAAACACGACTAATTCAGTAGAAACACTTTCTAGTCCCGATACTCTTATTGGTTTATTCGAGTTTGATCTGGCCAGATACGTTTCATCAAGAATGACCTATATAACATAGGATCTTATCCCGGTTCACTACCAGGTAATGAATCCCCTCTTGGCCGATCACCTATTCCTATAAATAACCGATTAAAGCCATCATATCCCTATATACCCATGAATAATGCAAGTATGAAAGGAGCAACAAACGCTAACCGACTATAGGTGAATAGTCGTGTCGCCTCAGATCAGAGGATCATATGCACAATTATGACCAAGATTGTGATTGTTGACTAAAGTGAAATTTCCATGCAATTACAATCCACGTCACAGTTTGATCCACCCATCTCATGAGTATCCACGTGTCTATTTTGATATCTCATATCAAGTAGCATGAGACTCACTGCCTCCCACTATTAGTATAACATACCGATCAAGGAGAATAGACAGAGGTGATAGTCTACGGATTAATACTATCTGGTTATTAATCCAACAACTACGAATTGTTTATAGAACATGTACTAAATAAACTTGTCTCCTTTATTATCAACACTTGATAATAAGTTTATTTAACATGTGCTAATGGATAAATATTTGATTAATTAAGCACTTTAATTAAAAGAATATTCCATTATAAGCCATTTAGGATAATTTACACTGTCAAAATATATGTGAATGCACTCGGGCATACATATAGCACTAACAATCCTAGGGTTCATGTCCTCCATCATTTGCATTTTAAACTTTCAAATGCAGTTAAGACCTGCTTCGATTACAAACCCCCTCATTACAATAAAATTTAAAATTGATTATCTTTTTCTTTAGGAGATCGAAGATTTGAGAGAGAAGGGATTTATGGTGATAGTTTATAGTAAAAAGTGAGAAACATTTAATTTGTTGCTTTTCTTGGAAAATGAAAAAAAAATACTTATTCTGACAGTTTTGTGGTTGCCATGTGGGCGACACGTGTCAATGACATGTTGCCACATGTCATCCATGTGTCATCCACTCCAACGTTGCAAAAAACTAATATTGGCTGCCAAGTAGACCTCCATGTTGCGCTCCTCGTCATCCTAATTTAACGGACACTGACAGTAGGTGGCGGCAGGGATATTACGATTACAAAATTAGAGTTCGGAGATGTTTAGGTTGCAAATTGAAGTTTAGGGACAACTATGGGAGAGAGAAGAAAGTTGGGGCACCGTCAATGATATTTACCCCTAAAGTTTACGATAAACTTACATATAAATTTGCATTCCTTTAATAATAAGAATGTTAAAAATATCAATTTGATACGGTTGCATTTAACGAAATTTTGGAGGAAAATACATTGATTTCACTCATCATATAAGGTTTGTTTAAAATCTTTTTAAAAGTATCAAATGCTTTTTTAAAGGTTTGGATAAAAGTTTAATAGTAATTAGTAAAATTTAAAACCTCCGAAGTGAACTGAGTATACTATTTTGAATTAAATTGTCCTAAAAGAACCGAATTCCCAAACTATATTGGACCGAAAATTTAAGACAACACAAGATAGAGATTTTTTGTCAATATGGTTTTGGATCTCAATTTTTAAAATCTTTGAACCTCAAGACGGTTCTGAAGATCTATAAATCCCCAAACTGGAATGAACTGTACTCAGCCCTACTTAGCATATTTAATAAAATTATAACATTATACGAGAACATAGTATTCATAAAGATAATATATATTAATTTATCATTTAAATTATTAAATGAGAATACAATGTGAAATACAGAACAACAGCATAGGTTCAAGTGCATAACAATAAATAACAATTTTTGCTTTGTTCCAGCAAAAATAGTCTTATTTCAATATTCAAAAATAGGACAATAACAACTTTTGCTGCAAAACTAGCTTTATTTGGAAGTTCAGTTTCGGTGGTTGATCATTTATATCCTGCAAGGCAAAGGAAGAGAAGCATACAAATCATTTCAAAATCACACCATCCAGTGGCGACTTTGGAGGGTCCAATCTACTACAGTATATCTTATGATTATAATATTTCTACTATATATTTTTTTAGTTTTCATCTATCTGCATGCATTGTATATACATATACCACATGATATCAGTAAAAAATGCGACATACTCAAAGTCGAACCGAAACAAGTAGAAAACATATTATACCCTGATGAAAGTTGCCCAGCAAATTGAATGTGGTGCTTCACAATTCCTAGGCCACAGATGCATTGCTCAATGCCATCTATTGAATAAGAATAACATGCAATACCTTCAAAATGTTATTCAGAAAACATTCAATATAAATTCAAAGGAACAATTAAATATATATATATATATATATATATATATATGTCCTGAATATCACCGAACAAATAATAACTACGTACTATAAAGTTAATGTATAATAATATACAACCCCAGAACCGAAGCTGAGTAGAAAGGACATTATACAGTTCGTTTTCGGAGAGTCCCATCCCATGGAGTTACTTACAAAGGGGTGGAGGGCTATCTAGTTTTGACGCTGCTCCCACTCGAATTCGTGCCTCGCGAACCAGCACCGCATCCCTCAACCTCCAGGCTACCCTCACGGGGTTGTCAAACTAGTAATTAACTCAAAAAATTTATAAAAAATTTATAATAATTTAATATAAAAATAAAAAAATAATTAATAATTTTAAAATTTTCGGTTCGCTTTTTATGACCAAAATTTTGGTTCGGTTCTGTTTTAGGACTGGTTCGGTTCGGTTTAATTAACCCTACTCGGTTATTTCGGTTCGATCAGAAAACTCCAAAACCGACCTATTGCACACCGCTAGTCATGGGTTCATAGTTCAACTGGCCGGGTCGAGTCAAACAATTTGAAGAGAATAAATATTTTCTTTTTAATTTTTTATAAGTAAAACCGGTTTTGACTTATCTGAATCTCAATTAAACCAGTCAAAAACCGTTCAACCTACGATTTAACTAGGTTTTACCCTTTATGACCTGACCAGCTATTGGTTTCCGCTTAAATCGGTTTGGTTTTTAAAGCTATGGTGTAATTGACTGACCAGTGATAGAACACCACGTGAATATATTTTAGTTACATGTGAAGACATGCGATGAAAGTGAATGTCCTTAAACATTCAAACTTTAAAAATTGATTTAGCAGGTCAAGATTAAAATTTAAAAAGAATATAAATAAAATTGAAAAACATTCAATAGCATAAACAGGCATTTGCTTTTTAAAAAGAAATATAATTAGTGGGTTAAAATATAAAAAAAATTGAAATAAAATTGGAAAAATTGTATAGCACAAACATGCATTTGCTTAATTTTATTCTTTGAGATTAAACTGATACATATATCTTACCGGCTGCACATGGATACCAATAGCATCAAGGTAGTAGCCAGATCTTCCATAGAATCCAACAACAACACTATCGGCTACGGGAATAGAGAAAGCCCGACCGCTGTTGCTGCTTCCGAAAGGTCCATATGTGGCGAGATTGGTGATGAACGACAATGATAAGATAACCTGTAGTCCATTATACTCTCCATACGTTCCACTTATAGACATCAAATACGCTGAAGGCCAATTGATGATAATCTAAACAGTACGGAAACATATTAATTGAATTTAATAAATTATATAATGATCTATATATCCTTGAGCATATATAGTTTGTGCAACAATTACGTGTATATATTTAATTAGTCACCTTTCTCTCTACACCCCAAGCATTAGAATCAGGGTTCCTGCCGCCGAATGTGCCAGAAAAAACGCCACTGGCATCAGTAAAGGTAAGCGACTTGATATTAATCTGTTCATTGATGCTCATCTCAGTTATCCCATTAGTAGCCTACCGACTGAACAACCAAAAACCAGTAAATACATTTTAAGCATCACACAAATAATGCATATACCCGCATATAAATATATAGTGATGCCATATACCATTTGCTCATATGAACGGAACGAAGTAAGCAGCTGATAGGAACGAAATATCTTCGGGTATCCCTATATATACAAACAAACAAACAATAATAAATGGTCTGATTGGAAATAAATACTGGAAATTAAATATAACGAAGGTATATTGTGGAACATATTAGACAATAAAATACAAAGGAACATAGTACACATATATGCTAAAGCTCAAATTTAGAGAGAGATGCACCTGCAGAGAAATTAAGAAGAATATATGTTTAAGATGAGTTTTTGAGTGGAATGAATTTGGTGTTTTGAGTGGAGCAGTTTAAATAGAACTTAGGGTGTGTGTGTTTAGTGATCGCCGGTCGATCATCCTATCCCAACATTAATTCATGTTTTAAATAAGTTTTACCACTAGTGGTGTTGTTGTTGTTGGATTTTTTTACTGGGACCACTAGTGTTTGAATTTACAAGTCCTCGAGAATGCTAGTTTTCCTTGTACAGCTGTCCAAGGGTGAAAAAAGGGCCACGCCCTACGCGAGCAGCGCCTAGAGCTCTACGCTTAACACAGGTGAAAGATCCGACTATTTTTCTAGTACCTACATTAAGTGTTTATTTTTACTAAGTAATTTCTGAACTTCATTTCTACTTAGGGTTAAAAATTTTCAATACGATCTGTTTAAATGATACTACTTAACATAAAATTAAACATGTTTAGATTTGTCATTAAAGGGTTTGTGTTATAAACGGGTTGACATGAAAAAAATGAGCTTAAACGAGTTCAACCCGTTTAACATAACCGAGTTAACCGCTTACGACACGATCCGTTTACAACATTACCTGCTTATAAACCCTAACTATAAAATTTCTTTTATAAAATATTTAATTTATTATTCTTATATATATATATACATATATGTTGTATATTTATGTATGAAGGATATTAAAAATGATAGTTATATTTATAAAGAATGAAATTTATTAAAAAAGATTGCTTAATATTTTATATTGAAAATTATAACTTTTTAATGAATTTTATAATTTTAGTTGTTTTGTATTTGATTTATCTTTATTTAGAATATTATTGTGTTGGTAGATATTATAAACCTATATTTATTATTTTAGTTGAAGTTATTTTAATGCTAATTGTGTATTATAAATAGGTTAAACGGGTTAACTCGTGACACGCGATCTGCTAACGATAAACGGATCGTGTCGTATAATTCGTTTAATAAATGGTTCGTGTCCGGTTGAAGTTAAACGAGTTCGGGTTATAAACAGATCAACCCGTTTAAAATTCGGGTCATAAACGGATCGAACTGTTTAGACCCGACCCGAATTGCCACGCCTAAATTTTCTACTACTTATGAATATATGGGCACTATTTTTCGGTATTGGCTTCAAAACACAATTTGACTTAAACAAACTATTTTTAGCATGTTGAACCTAAAAATAGCTGCCTTTTTTCAGAACAAATATTGGAAAAATATCAAAATGGCCATTTTATTTGGAGTGTAAATTGTTGGCTCCCCTTACGTATTTGTATATGTTAGAAATTTTTTTATATAAACAGCGGTTTATAGCACGATAAATGTATTAATATTATTTGCAGTGAGACGTATAATTATAAAAATACTAGTATAACTACTAATTTTAAATTTACATTTAAAAAGTGATAATTGAATAATAAATATTTTGATAAAAAAATAAATTATCCTATCTTACTTTTATATGAGAAAAATCAATTTATTTTTTAAAATGAAAGAATTCATGTCATTTACAAATGAATTCTATATAGAATTTGTTTACAAATGAATTCTTGTGTTTGATATGTTAAATTAAAAATATAGAATTTTAGGGTATTTTAATTATATTAAAGTTTTATCTCTAATAGTTTGAAGTTCATTTATAAATTTCACTAAATTCGATAGAATTTTATATACTACCTTACGTATTTACGTTGCATTTTTTGGAGTGTGAATTGTAGCTCCCAACCCCTACGTATTTATGCATTGCATTATTTTAAGGATGTTGACTTGTGCGCCAACAGGACAAGAATCACAAAACCCTTTCTAAGGTTTATAGCACGATAAATGTATGAATTTTATTTGCAGTGAGATGCAGACGTTAGTTTAATAATGGTACATGGAATGTGGTCATGCAACAAAAATTCTATGCACGATAAATGTATGAATTTTATAACCTAAATATTTATTGATAAATTTATTTTATATGCATAAAATTGATATATAAATTATATACGTTATTGATCTAGCTTCAATAATTTGTTCATAAGTGTAAATATATATGTTAAATAAACACTTAAATGAGCAAGCTCACAAGCTTTTAAAGAAACAATCTCACAAGCTTTTAATCGAGATATTCACAAATATAAACGAATTAAGCATCTTAATGTTCAAGCTTGGTTCATTTAACTAAATGAACACAAAATTGAGCTCAAGCTCAGCTCGTTTAGTTAATGAAGGAGCTCGAGCCGAACACCGAACAGTTCAATTCATTTACACCCCTACATATTACAGAGGAGACAAAAAGAACCAAATGCAATAGCCAAAGAAAATAAAAGAAAAAACAGAAAAAACAAAAAGAATCAAATGCAATAGGCAAAGAAAATAAAAGAAAATATATTACAGCTAGAGAGCACAGCATGGAAGAAGAGGGTTCCAAAACCAAGCTCCGCTGCTATATAATCTAGCCAAACCGAGGAGAAATCTGCACTAAAACGAGGAAGAATCAATACAACACACTGTAGTGCCGCTAGGTACGTACGTAAATAAAAAGAGTAATTTCTGGCGGCGGGGACAGCACTGTAGCTGTCCACCCGCGCGACACCTAGCTTTTTCCTTTTAATATATGTGATGTTTGTATTCTCAATTGGCTCAGTAGGCCATCTTAATTTGGTATCATCAGACATGGCTTAATTATTTATAATAGCGAAGATTGTACTTAATGATCAATGTCGGATATACTTTGTGCATGTGTTTGTTTATTTAATGTTAGATAGATGTAATTGGTGTTTTGTTTTGATATGTAATATTTGTGTCTGTGTTTTTCTCAGTTCCAAGCGTGCCTGCCTTTTGACAATATCATACATTTGGAGTCTGCAGCAGTAAATCGAAAAATATATCAAATTAAATTATTGAAAATTTGTACAAAAATGGCGGAGGAGTGGAACGTCAAGGAGTTTTGGAGATACGAGAATTTCATTGTCGGCCTGCGAGAAAGGTTGCGTGGTTCAAGAGAGTCATTCGGTGTACCTCACCTTATTCCTCAGCAGAGCACACCAACTCAATTCTTTGATTTCACATTAAGGACCAGTAATCACCGGGTGACATTCAGATTGCGAAGGGACGACCTGTACTTGATTGGTTATCAGATGGAAAATGGACAGTGGTTGGAGTTCGGTCGTGATGGTGATCCTCATCTAATTCCAGGTGCTAACTTCCTAGGCTTTGGCAGTAGCTACGATAACATGGCAAGGGCTGCTGGTCGCCAGACAGCGCAGGGCCTTCAAGTTAGGTCCTCCAGACTTGAAACTGCTGTAGACGACCATGCTACCACAGCCGTCTATGGGACGAGGGCGCACAGGCTGATCGTTGTGATTATGATGATATGCGAGGCAATTAGACTAAATCCTATACTGGATGCTGTATCCACCGGCGAGGCGAGCATCGAAGGTTGGATGATGAATGCGGTCCGCAATTGGGGCAACTACTCTGAAGTGCTGTGTCGCAGTGATGCCGATCCGACTAATTATTCATTTCGAGATAGCGATTTAAGACTTCCACCAGAAAACAGGCCAGTGTCCGCTACTTTCCAGGTTGTGCAAATACTTGGCATCATTTTAAGCTATTGCTATGCACCTTCGCCTCGAAGGTTCCCGCGCATGATCTTTGATGATGATGATGATCAATACTGCTTCGAAGGACGACCGCTTGTAGAGGTATTCTCGGTGCAAATCGACAACATTGATTATGAGAATCCAGGCGAATTCTACAGCACAATCGCAGTCAACGATGGACTCACTCAATACATTTACAACCGCCCAAGTTCCTACGCTGAATCCATCAGCCCAGGTCAAAATGTTACTATCATTGGACCACATCGAAGCATTTGGGCACAGAGGAGCTTTACCATCCAATTCTTTCTCACCGATAGTGACCCATGGTGGTCTCCCGATGATGAAGTCGTCAATGGTAGCATCTCATGGGATGCCTTTGACTTCAGCAACACGTCTATGTATGATAAACCAATTTCTCAACAAGTTAAAGGCAAGTACGTTTCTGCGACTGTGAATTTGGCAGTGTTGAGAAATGCTGCGGCTGCCTTAGTGACCATTAATCTTCAAGAAGGAGAGGAAGACATGGTCGAAGTTTACTGAAATGTTGTTGCTAATTATAGCAATTGGAATGATCCTAACACTACAATTTTATTGTTCAACAGACCAAAAGATGACTACCTTGAAGTAAGACGGTGGCAGAACATTCCGTTATTAAAATCCACAGTAGTCGTGCCCTTGGGTTCCTCTCTGAAAATAACAGCAAATTTGTATGATTATGATCCAATCACTCCAGATGATAAAGTTGCTATTGGCACTGTAGAGTTTCCAGCCGACACGTCTGGCCAATCCTCCAAAGACATTATTGGAGAAGATGGGAATCGGGTCACGGTAACTGTCTCTTGGGGGGAGGCCATAGCACCTGGCGGAGATCGAGGGTATGGTCTCCGTCCCCCCACGATGAGCTCTGAGTTGGTGCATGTTCCACAGCATACACTGGTGGTTTTATTATGTTTCAAATGTTTTTCTTTCTTCTGCATCTTTGATTTTTGCATGTAATAATGGTGGTTGCAGAACTTCCACCATGAATGTTTTACGTACTTTGCTGTGTTATTGTACGTACTTATTAATTGTGTGTTCTGTTTTATGGCTTTAGAATTATTGGTGTATGGAAATAAAAGCACAATATGACCCAATAAACTACTTATCCTCTAATATTTAAAAATTATATTTTTACATCTTTTAATTTTTCCAAATTATACTAGAACCCCTAAAACCCATTTGTTAGTATTTTCATCAGTCAAATCCTTAGTCAAATTCTTATTATCTCATAAATATGATCATATAAATAAGAACAAACCACATCAATGCAGTTTGGCACAACATCATATTAATCACAAATTTTATTTCACCTAAAGAAAATTATATAAATAAGAGAAAAATCTTAAAAATGGCTTTCAGGAGATCAAATTGGTATATAAGAGTTAAAGCTTTCCGTGTTCTTTTTCTCATGCTTAGATTTTCAAGTCACTTTTCCCTTCATAATCATCCAATGTAGGCAAATGCTAAGTGTCGCAGCCCGCAACACGAACAGTAGTTTTATAGGCCATTTTTTATCGGACGCTGATGCATGTCGCGCCCCACCATGATCTCGGGCAATAAAACATTAGGTGGTCGGACGGATAATTTTTTATAGGTATTTTTAGACTACTACATCGTGTATTTTGGGCCGGTCGGACCGAAAAAGTCAGAAATCAATTGATGGTTCGGTCCAGAAATAATATTAATTTAATTATTTTTGGGTATTTTTTAAGTTATAATTAGGTCTACATTAAATTAAAAGTTAATTTTAATTGAATGTTAATTTAGGTTTAAAAATTATAATTTAGTGACGCCTATAATGCATCACTAAATGCAATATAAGTGACGTCACTAATTAGTGACGCCAAAAATTGAGTTAGCGACGCCCTCAGCGAGCGATGATGGCGTTGCTAAATATTAAATAGAAAGGGGCCACAATCCCTTTCTTCTGCACTCCCTTGTCTGCAGAACCAAAAAAAAAAACCCTAGATAGCCGCCCCCACATTTTCTCCTGCTACTTCCCACCCCACACGCTCGCCGTCGTCCTCCTCCTCACTGTGCTTCTCCTCCGCCTGGTGTGGCGCGCCTTCGCCTGCATTGGTTGGTTGGTGCTGCTGTTCCCGTTGGAAGAGGTGAGGTGCTGCTGCTGTCTTCACCGCCGGCGACCTCAAGGTAAGTTAATTTAAATAGGTTTAAATCAAATTAAATGTTAATTTAGCTTTTTAGTTATAATTATCTTTAATTTAAATTAAATGTTGTTAATTTAGGTTTTAATGTTAATGTTAAATTAATTAATTTATAGTATTTTTGTTAGTTATAATTAGGTTTAAATTATATTAAATGTTAATTCAAATTTAATTAATTTTGGACATTTTGGTTAGTTATAATTAGCTTCAATTTAAATTAAATGTTAATTTATGTTTTAATGTTAATTTTAAATTGATTAATATATAGTATTTTTTTAATTATAATTAGGTTTAAATTATATTAAATGTTAATTTAGGTTTAAATGTTAATTTAAATTTAATTAATTTTGGACATTTTGGTTAGTTATAATTATCTTTGATTTAAATTAAATGTTGATTTAGGTTTTAATGCTAATGTTAAATTAATTAATTTATAGTATTTTTGTTAGTTATAATTAGCTTTAATTTAAATTAAATGTTAATTTAGGTTTAAATGTTAATTTTAATTTAATTAATTTTGGACATTTTGTTTAGTTATAATTATCTTTAATTTAAATTAAATGTTAATTTAGGTTTAAATTTTAATTTTAATTTAATGAATTTTGGACATTTTGGTTAATTATAACTAGCTTTAATTTAAATTAAATGCTCATTTAGGTTTAAATATAAATTTTAATTTAATGAATTTTGGACATTTTGGTTTGTTATAATTAGCTTTAATTTAAATTAAATGCTCATTTAGGCTTAAGTGTTAATGTTAATTTAATGAATTTTTGGTATTTTTTAAAGTTATAATTACGTTTACATTAAATCAAATGTTACTTTAGGTTTAATTTTAATGTTAATTTAATTAATTTTGTAGTTGACTCTTTGACATGTGATGTATTTATGAATGTTTGGTTTATAAATGTGTTTTGTGTAGTTATTTCTATTTAAAATTTTTATATACGTTGATATGATGACGGTACTCAACTGGGCAATTATTGTGAAGTTGTGGTGAGCCCAGATTGAGTGAATACTTATACGGATTTTATTAAAAGTGTTATTATTGTAGGATTGGCCCCGAAAAATGGGGAGATAGTCCTATGTTAGGGGAAATGCTGCCGAAATATAAAGAAAAATTTGGGCATTAAATTAGAGACCTTTAACACTTAAGATTAGGCCGAATCTGGTTAGATTCCTCATTTTTATTAAGATTAGGCCGGAGATAAGTAGCAATACCTCCATGGGAAACCTGGAGAAGTATGTGAAAATCCCCACCCAAGCATATGGTCACAATCTTATTGGACTGAGTTTAGACCATGAGATAAGGCCAGTTTGGGACCTTATAAACTAGCCAAGTAACCTACCCTATAGAATTAGAAACTTTAAATTAGTGAATAAATTTAAAACCCAAATTTGATTTAAATATAAACATTTTAATAATTCTTATAAATTTTATAGAATGAATTTGACCCCAAATTCATTCAACTTTTAATAATTCTCAAATGAATTTGGACCCAAGTTCATTCGGGTTTTTTGATAATTTTATAATTTTCATAACATTAATTAAATATTTTTTTATTTTTGATTATAATGTTGATCAATTATTTCAATTTCAATTGGTTATCCAAAAATTTAATATACAAGTAGTAATAAATTCAATCAATTAACTTGCTGGATTCGTCTTAACACTATTTATAAATAAGTTTCGATAAATTTTCCTATATTTAAAATAATTAAAATTTTAATTGAATTAGTTAAACTCGTGGACCTCACACAAGCTTAAAAAAAATCTTTTTAATCTCTTAATTTACCCGGACGAAATCAGGGGTCTACAATATGCACGAACGATTTTAGAATACTTATGATTATTAATAATAAATGAAAACATTTATAAAATATGATTCATTAATGTATAGAAAAAACAATTTCTTTTTTGAATAATACAGAAGTTGTTTCAAAAATGAGTGGGGATCGGTTTTGGATGTATGAAAGGATAAGGGACGGTTTCTTGAATCCGGAATTTCTGAAAGGGTTGGAAGAATTTATTGAATTTGCAGTTAGTCAGCCAAACTAGATGGATGGGGATAGGATTAGATGTCCTTGCAATCTACACAAGTGTCAGAATACAGCTTATAGAGATGTAGAAACCGTTAAATTGCATCTGTGTAGCAAGGGATTCATTGCTGGGTATGAAGTATGGAACTGTCATGGGGAAACTGAGACCATGGTGGGTGATGCAAGCCACGAACAAGTGCCTGCATTTGAGGAAAATACATTTGTTCATCCTAATCGATATGAACAAATGGTGATGGATGTTGCAGCACCAGAATTCAACGCATTTCAATTTGACGAAGCGCAACAGTTTTATGATATGTTGGTGTCTGCAAATAAAGACTTGTGGGAAGGTTGTGAGAGTCATTTGCAGCTATCTGTTGCATCAAGGCTGCTGAACATCAAAGCAGAACACCACATGTCTGATAGGGCATTTGATGCGGTTGCGCGCTTAATGAAGGAGGTGATGCCAAGTGATAACGTTGCCCCCAACAGTTTCTATGCAACCAAAAAGTTATTGAAAAAGTTGGGACTGCCAGTTGAGAAAATAGACTGTTGTTCCAACAGGTGTATATTGTATTGGGATCCATAGTCAGAGTTGACAATATGTAAGATGTGCAGTGCGCCAAGGTACAAGGATGATGAGGCAGGATGTAGCTCTAGTAGGCAGAGACTTGTTGCCAACAAGAGAATGCATTACTTTCCTTTGACTCCCCGGTTGTTGCGAATGTACTAATCAGAGGCTAGTGCTGCAAACATGAGATGGCATGCAGAACATGATGCAGCTGAAGGTGAAATGTGACATCCTTCAGATTCTATAGAGTGGAAGGCGTTTGATGAAACTCACCCTGATTTTTCTTGTGAGGTCAGAAATGTGAGATTGGCCTTATGCACTGATGGCTTCCAACCCTTTCGCCAAGCGGGGCAACAATATTCTAGCTGGCCAGTGATTGTAATATTCTATAATCAACCTCCCTGGCTTTGCATGAAAGATGAGGCCATGTTCTTAACAGTTTTGGTGCCGGGCCCAACGAATCCAAAAGATAAGCTGGATGGTTTTTTACAACCTTTGGTTGCAAAATTGAAGCAGTTGTGGGAACATGGGGTTATAGCATATGACATTTCACTGAAATGAACTTCTGCACGCGAGCTGCTCTGATGTGGACAATCAGTGACTTTCCAGCATATGCTATATTGTCTGGGTAGAGCACAGCCGGGCGTATGGCTTGCCCCTATTGCATGGATGATTCAGATGCATTCACGCTGCAGAGGAGTGGTAAACAGTCATGGTTTGATAACCATAGGAAATTTTTGCCACCTGACCATCCATATAGGAGAAACAAGACTGCATTCCTTAAGAACATTGCAGTCACAAAAGAAGCTCCACCTATTTGGTCTGGCACTGATCTTTTGAATTATATTGATGAATTAGGCCTTAAGTATGCTTAGGAAGAGGATGTAGATAGAGTATTTTTTGGGATTTGCCATACTGGAAAACAAATGTCATTCGGCATAACCTTGATGTGATGCATATTGATAAGAACTTCTTTGATGACATCTTCAATACTGTGATGAACATTCAAGGAAAAACAAAAGACACTGCAAAAACAAGAGAAGAACTCAATTTGTACTGTAGAAGAAGGGAATTACGTATGACAAGTGATGGTAAATTTCCCAATGCGTGTTACAGTCTCGATAAAACTGAGCTTAGCTTATTTTTTAAAGATCTAACTGCTAGAGTGATTACCTCTGACACCATGGCAAGACTTGAGTCTGGGATAGCAGTCATTTTATTTAAACTTGAGCGAATATTTCCTCCAAGTTTTTTCGACTCAATGGAACACCTACCAGTGCATTTGGCATATGAAGCGAGAGTCGCTTTGAGAGGTAGGCATCAGTTATAATCTATACATCTGAGACTTTTATTAATATAACTATCACAATACTTAAAATAATTGACTCAATTGGCATTTCATATTTAGGTACTTGAAAAAATTGAAAAATAATGTGCGCAACAAGGCAAGAGTTGAAGGTTCCATATGCAATGCCTATCTCGTCGAGGAAGTTTCAACTTTTGCCTTACACTATTTCGAGGATCATTTATACACGAGAAGAAATAATGTGAGGCACAATGATGATGGTGGTGGGCAGGAAGAATTGCCATTTTTAAGAAAGTTGGTCACCCCTTTGGACGAGAAAATGCAAGATACTTAGATGAAGCTGAGTATAAGGCCGCTCATAATTACATGTTGATGAACTGCCCAGAAGTCGAACAATATATTGAGTAAGAAAAGATAATGGAAATTTATGTTGTACTTAATTAGTTATGCATTTCTTATTAATAACTAACGTGGAATTATACTTTTTCAGTAAATAACGTACTGCAACATGTTCAGGCAAACGTTTCCGTACATGGCTGAAAGTGTTGTTTGGCAAAAAATGGAAACAGAATTCGCGTTTTGGTTCAACGATTATGTAAGTCGAAAATCATACAAATCTGTTTACCTTATAAAAAAAACAAAGTGCGAAATATTGATAACATTATTTTTATGCAGGCAAATAACCAATGGTCACCTGTTGAAATTTTTTAATAACCAATGGTCACCTGTTGAAATTTTTTTCATTAAATGTCTAGCGCAGTGGCCGTTATCACAAGTGAAATCCTACCCTGGTTATTTTGTGAATGGGTACAAGTTTCAGATTGAACAAGTTTCATCTTCAAGAGGCACGCAGAACTGGGGCGTTTGTGTGAAAGGGGAAAGTGTTGGAGTAGATTCGCAGGATTACTACGGGATATTGAGGGAGGTGTTGGAAATTGAATACCCAGGTTGGCCGATTAAACGCACTGTCCTGTTTAGGTGCGAGTGGTTTGATCCAACACTAAATGTGGGAATAAAAGTGCATACTCAGTATAATTTAGTGGAGGTGAACCACAGAAGAAGGTTGAACAAGTTTGATCCTTTTATTTTAGCTTCCCAAGCACAACAAGTCTATTATTGCCCATATCCAAGACTACGAAGTGACAAGCACGATTGGTGGGCTATAAGTAAAGTTAAGCCGCGATCGAAAAGAGAAATGGATGAGAGCTCCTCAAGTCAAACGCTTGAATCTCAACCGTTGCAAGACGAGTTACCCAAAGTACATGCAATAAATGATGATACCCATGCTCAAGATACATCGCTCATTGATCCAACGGGTGATGTACTTGACATTGCAGATGTGGAAGGGGATAATGGTGACGAAGATGATGAGTTTCAATACCGTTCTAATGAACAGGACGATGATTAACCCGAACTTGATGACTCCGAATAGAGTTTTTGTTTTTATGTTTGTTTGCAAAATGAACGTGTTATATGCAATCAAATTAAGTGTAACTAATTCTGTTGTAACATGTATGTTGGTTTAACCTACGATATTATCTGCATTTTACAGTATGAGAGGGCGAGTTCGTTCTATTGTCGATAGGGGACGTGGTGGGAGGGGACGAGGTGATGATGCGTCTCCCGAGCTTTAGACTGACGATTTCACGCCAAGTTTTGTTGAGCAGTCTCAACTCCCACCACCGTAGGAATGAGTTGTCTTCTCTTGTTTTTAGTTGAACAACTGAACCTGGATTTTTTATACTCATCATATACTTGAATTTTTGGAGTATTGCGTAGGAATCTTCTGGTTTACCTCTGATTGTTTCAAATGCTTTTCCCTTTGATCTCCAAGCTTTTATATAGTTGAGGTTGACACCGTATTCTTGCTAAATTTTTCTGATTATATCTGCTGGTGTACATACTGTTTTGACATTCAGGTACCTTGATTTTATGCAGTCTGATATTAAATTTGTGGTTGCTTGACGATTGTCTGATAGCCTTAGTTCTAGAGAGCAGGTGTGTTTATTGTTGAATTTTCTTAGATTTTATACAGTCTGATATTACATTTGTGGTTACTTGACGATTGTCTGATAGCCTTAGTTCTAGAGAGCAGGTGTGTTTATTGTTGAATTTTCTTACTTTGAACATAATTGTTTTCCCTTTCCTTGATGCTCTTATATACCACTCGCATTTCTCATCGACACATGTAGCAATGTGCTTCATTCTGCATGATTTTTTTAATTCTGAACTGGAAATGATTGCGAATTGCATAAAAATTCAAGGCTTTCTTGAAGGCTTCTTTGTCTTGGTATATTTGAGCTTCTTCAATTTCTGTCATATTTGAGCTGCAGATTGCAGATGATTCTGTGCTGTCAGCGTCTGCTTCTAATTTGATGGAGCTGTTTTCCAGCTGTAGAATTTCGTTGAACATGATTTTTGCATAATCTACAAAATCTACTGGTTGATTGTGGTCTTGTAAGGTTGCTGAGTTGCTTTTATGCACTAAAATTGAAGTGTTGTCTGATGATTGAACAGTTACAACATCTTCATGTGGCATGTAGATTAGTCTCAAAAACGAGTCTTCTGGGTGTTTATTTACCAATGATATGCAGAGAGGGAACCTTGTTAAGTCTTCTTCCTTTTTCTTCACTTCAAAATAGAAGAGCAAACTTGTATCATCTTGAATTTTTAAAGGTGGATATTGGTCTTGTTTGCCATTGACCGATTATATACTTAGTATATACTCAACATATGATATTGTTTAAGAAAGAGATTCTGATATGTGGTTAGCTGATAGTAGTTTTAAATTAGTCGATTTTTTATCAGACTATGGGATTCCTCCTAGTCAGCTTCACCCTAACTCACACCGATTACTAACGGGAATGCTTTTAAGGTTCCATAATTTGGGAACAACAGCAGTGTCTGCTCGCATGCTTCAAGAGCTAAACCCTCTAATGCCCAAGAAATTTCTTGATATTTATTTTTTACAAAGTAAAAGCGCACTTTTTGAAGGTCTTCCAAACTCTGTTAAATGTTGGAAGAATCGATATTTCATTGTTCACCATGCTGGGGGTTGGGGTCAACTTCCCATACAATGGACCGATTAGCCTCGATCGTTTGAACTTCGTGATCTATCTCCTGAGGAGAGTACTGCCATAAAAGCCTTATCAGAAGCGAACCCTAAAAAAATTATCGAGTTGATAGATTCTTATTTATGGGGTGAAGGGCGACGTAAAAGAGAAGAAGACTTCTTCAAATTGCCAAGAATCCACCTGAAGGCAAGATCTTCCTAAGGGTGACTCCCAGGATCCTCCCGCGGATGATTCTCAAAATCTTCCTAGGGATACTCCTTTAAATCCTCCAGAAGATGTTTCTTTGAGTCTCCCTGAAGATGTCTCTCTTAATCCGCCAGAGGATGTATCGATGAATCCTCCCGAAGATGCTCCTCTGAATCTTCCAGAAGATGGTTCCTTAAATCCAACAGAAGATGTAGTGGTACATACCATATCTACATTATTTTTTGTACTGACAACAAAAATAACTTTCTAATAATGTTATCTTTGCAAGAAAGGACCTCAGGGAGGCTTTGGCCAAACATCGCAAAGAGAAAGCTGCCAAAACTGTGTCTCAGCAGTCTTCTGATTCTTCAAAGGGTCCTCCTTCCCCATCCTTGGCTACAGTAGCCCAAAAAAGGAGTGCTGAATCTACCTTAGGGAGTCTTCCTCCACCACCACTGCGTACTTCTTCTGAAAGTAGCATTTTAACTGGATCTTCTTGTGCCAGCGATTCATGGGCCAAAAACCAATTCAACCCATCTTTACTTGCCCGATTTGGGGTTGAAGGTTCCCTTCAAGACGGGAAAATTGGAGTCGATCTAATGAAATTTGTTACCTTCCCAAAAGATTACAAAAGGATGAGTCAAATAGACAGTGGTTCTCTTGTATACGGTGGACTCCAATCATTCTTCGAGGTTACTAATCCTTTATCAACTTTCATAAACAATAAGGGCTGGTTTGGAGTGAGTAGTAGATTTTGTAAGTTTTATATGTTTTATAATGATTAATAATAAGTGAATATTAAAAAAAATAAAGAGTGTACAAATATTTTAATAAAATTAGTTATAAAAAAAATACAATATATGTTATATACTATTACTCACCAAACAAGTCTTAAGTAATTTTCTTTTAAAAGATTAATAAATTTATTCATTTATTTATTTTTCGCAAATAATTTTTTTTAGTTTGGCAACCGATTCATGGAGGTGGCTCGTCGTGAACAAATTTTACAAAGACAAATAATGGAGAATCGCACCAAAATTCAACTGCTGGAGATTCAGCTAGCTGAGATTGCCAAGAAAGCGAAAGAAAACGAATCGGCTAAGGAGCAGGCCACAAAAGAGCTGTAAGATAAACTTTTGAACGCCTTGTCTTATCTAGAGAAAGCTCGTGAACAGCTTACTAGGGTTGATACAGAAAAACAAGAGGCGATTCGCAAAGCTCATGCTGAAGCAGTTCAAAAACAGGTGCTGTATTAAGAAAAGGTGTATCGAGCCCTGCAACAACGATTTCCTAATCATGACTTTGGTTTCCTTGAGGATATCTATCCAGATGAAGTTATTGGTAATACTTCTCAAGGTAGAGAATCTCTGGTTGATTCAAATCCCATTGTTCCTGCCGCTCCTGGCGCCACCACAGGCGACTTTGACGTGGATCCTACCGACGTAGAATCTTAAGTCATGATAGCAAATGTCATGACGGGGTTTATCTCATTAGTAGTTTTTGTTTTCGGTGACTCTAACATACTTTGAAGGATTTTTATTTACCTTATGAGCGACTTTATGATTTTAATTCGATCCTACTATGGTGGGCCTTTTTGTCGATTATATTATATTATCGACTTTATATCGTAACAGATTCAAACGTGTTGTTTTCTAGTGAATGGATCCCAGTGGTAACAGCAAAACATTACTAAAAATAGTAGGATCACAACTGGAGGTTTACTTATAACTCATTAAGAAGGATTCTCTTGCTGTTGATTATATGGCAATCTCTCCTGATAGACTCACATGAACAAATCTATATGATATCGATTTACCCCTTTGCATGAGGTATATGCCTTCAAAATTTTTCCTTCGTATTATGTGAAGT
>CAODLS012074799.1:0-15767 GCA_948243855.1 Flueggea neowawraea
GTGTGCTATATACACGACCATAGGGATGAAAAAGACTGAAAAACGATCTCACTTTTCCTAGTGTGAGACCATGCCATGAACATGTGGTTCTTAGTACTACTTACCCTTAGAACCCTTAACACATTCAAAATGTGTAGTTGAGTTTGGCTACTTTAGCTTGTCATTAATGGTCATGATTGATTCAACCAAGCATGACGAACTGGTCAAGTAAACTTGGCTATGTGGATTGTCTGGTGTGAGAGGAGAAGTTCGTTTCTAGACGTATTTGCACTAGTCTCATAAGTTTGCTAAACTAGCTCTCATGTAGCGTGTCACATGATGTGTGAACTTTGAGAAAAATTTTCGTGAGATTGTGAAGTTCGAAAGCAGTGATTGCGTGGTTATGAACTAGGGAAAGACATACGTTTCCAACAGTTTGAGCTACTGTTACATACACATTGGCAGAATAGAGTTGTTCTGCGAAAAGACGCCTTCTAGCAGGATTGCGTTAAGAGCTGTTAGATAACCCTAACAGGTGTATAGCAAATACGCTCTCATCGTATGCTGGTCGCGCGGTCTATTTGTCTGTATGACGAGATGATCGAGTATGGTTACGAGAGTGCTAACCATATTACATGACGTGTTAAGGTTCCGTCATGTGTGAGAGGGAGATGTTGGAAAAAGCGGTCTGTCTATGAAGGGTGAACCGAACTGGTCGATCAATGTGTGAACCTGGATCGTAAACCGAGACCAATTGATAAGCCCAATTTAGTTGGGCTTGAAATGGGCCCACAAGGCCCATAGGCCCATTAGGCCAAAAAAGCCTATTAAGGACTCTTATAAATAGAGGTGAGGGAGGAGAAGAAAGTGGAGGTGGAGAAAGTGGAGAAGAGAAAAAGAAAAGAAGGAAGAAGAAGAAAAAAAGAGAGAAAAGGAAAAAAGGAGGGAGGGAGAAAAATGTTTCTCCCCTCCCTCATCCTTCCCTCCATCTCCTCGCACTGTGAATCGTCTGTCGATGGTATCGATCCGCGTGACATCTAGATTGCGAACTAGCCGAGTACTCCCATCGATTATCCAACCGTGGTTTGCTCGCGAGACCAACATCGAAACATGGTCTTGCAGCTGTTGTTTACTGCTATGCTTCCGCCGGAATCAAGGTAGGTAACTTGAACATTCTTTTATACTGTTTATTTGTTGAATGTGTATCTGATTCCTTCAAAAACAAAATGAGAGAGCGATTCCGATAGCCGAAGTTTCACAATTTGCTTGTGTATATTTTGCCGGAATCTGACGATTCGTCAGAAAGTTTTTTACAACGAAATATCATGTATTCTTTTCCCAATAATCTCTAATTTTTTTATTTTGTTTTGTTTTCATTTCATTTCATTTATTGAGAGATATAAAACACAACGGAAAAAATGAACATATTAAAGGAAAAAATTCATTAAATATGTTCATGGCCAATAAATTATAATATCACAAAGTCTTATTGGGAGTAAATTTTATCAACAGATTAAAAAATCAAAAGAATATTTTATATGCATATTTTTCATTATATCATCAAACAAAAAAATAATAAAAAATTGAATCTTGAGGTTTCACATGAAACACGATTTGATTTTTTTTTATCGGTCATTGTTCAAATTTTTATACATCACTTTCTTCAAGAAATTTAAACATTCTAGCTTGAGCAACGCCATTAGCTTTTAGTTTCTTTTTTAATATTATGTGCACATAAATGGATGTGTCCAATTTTTCTAATTATGTTTGGAGTTTATATTATTCACATTTTGTTAAAAATTTTGAAGCAATATTTTTTATACATCAATATCAAATTTTAAAGCTAAATTACACTTTTGAATTCAAAAAGAAAATTAATTAGTAAACAAATTATTTAACTTTTCACCAAACATTTTTTGTTTGTTTGTAGAATTCGCAAAATCCTATGGAGTCGTCGCATTGACTTTTCCTCAAAATGCAAAACACAATCCCACATGTGTGTGATGTTAATGAATTTGTAGTTTAGCATTTGGATTCCTTTGTCTCTGTGTCCAAATTCATTCCCAATTTGGCTTCTCTTTTTCACTTTCCACTTTCTCACACCTCTTTAGCTGTTTTTTTCCTTTTACAGTGGTTTTTCCCTTTACCAGAGCAGAGACTCTCATTCATTTCATCATCATCCTCATGGATTCTCTGAGAATTTCTTTTCCTCTTCTTCATTTATTGTACTTTCCATTTCAGTCTCATCCCCATCAGTTTTTCACATCCCTTTCTTCATTTTTAGGTGTGTTTTTCATCATATCGTGCGATTTGTTTTATTTCGTGAACTCTTATTTCATTGACGTGAATACTAGGTATAAGTAACTACGGCTATATTTTCCATTATTATTTATCATATTATAACTCTAAAATATATGATATTTTTGGGAAATCATATATATTTATTTTTTCTCAACAATAGCTAAATCATTTGCGAATGAGATTCTGTAATTTATTAACATACCTAAATATGGAACTCCTATATTGTTCTTTGACTTCTTTCACTCATCATAATCCCCATGGATTCTTTGCATTTACTTTCCTCTTCTTCATTTTTCATATATTCTATTTCAATCTCATCCTCATGGATATAAAATCCACGAGGATGAGATTGGAATAGAATATATGAAAAATGAAGAAGAGGAAAGTAAATGCAAATAATCCATGGGGATTATGATGAAATGGAATATAAGGTATCCCCATCTACTACAACTTTAATTTGTTTAATCATGTGTATTGGCACTGGATTAAATGAAAGTTGTTGTAAATGATGACGAGAGAAATTAAGTCAAAGAACCGTAAAGGAGTTCATATTAAGGTACATCAATAAATTGGAGAATCTCATTCACAACTTACATTAAATGATATAGTTATTGTTAAGAGAAAAAAACAAAGATATAGGATTTCATAAAAATATCGCATTTTTTAGAGTTACAATACGATGAACAATATTAAATATACTCGTAATTATTTGTAACTAGCATTCACGTTATTGAGATATGAATCCATAGAATAAATGGCACAATGTGATTAAAAACATATACTAAAAATGGAAAAAGGGGTGTGAGGGATTGAAATAGAAGGTAGACTAGTTGAAGAAGAGGGAAGTGGCATTACGCGATACAGTTATTGTTAAGAAAAAAGAAATAAAGATAGAATTTCATAAACATATCGCTTTTTTTTAGAGTTTTAACATGTTAAATAATACCAAATATGTGCAAAATAAATTGATAAATGGCATCCATGTCAATGAAATAGGAAGTCTCAAAAATCAAATGAAACAAACGGCACAATTAATGTACTAAAAACGTATACTAAAAATGGAAAATAAAAGCAAATAAAAGGAAAAGAAAAAATCTATAGGTATCTAAAAGAGTTTATTATGGAAGGTATCTAAAATCCATGGCCAATGTGCACCAAATGGCCTCCCATTGTAGAGGAAACTCTCTGTGGCTGACAGCCATTCTTTCAACCAGCTAAATCACTGCCACATAACAACCCAATTGACACCTACTTGTGACCAACTTGTTCTTTTTTTTTTTGTTTTAATAAAATTGAAAACACATTTAAAAAAAAAAGAATCGAGGGATTTAAGGATTGTAGGCTTTTAAAATTATTTGAGTTTGAGTTTTTGTCTCACATTTGGGTATTTTATGCTTATTTTTAAATTAAAAATTGTTTGATCTTGAATTAGTAAAAATTGAATTTGTTTGACATATGTGGGTTGCTAATTAGCTGCATGGAGCATGTTGGCAAACATGGCGTTATTGGGCACAGAAGTATTGACACGTAGGAAAGAAAAGTGATGAGAATTCACACCTATTTGTAGTCCACGTCATCAATACAAGTGGAATTTACCTGCTTTAGGAAGTTGGTGGTAGGCATAATCTATTGTGAGTCAATGATATCTTTAATACATCACTACTCAAACATGAAGCTGTGTGGGACACTATTTGACCATAAGTAAAAATAATTAAATTTAGTATGTTCCAATAAAAAAAGAAAAAAAAATCTTAGGTGACATTTTTGTGATTGAATTGACTTATTATTCGATTTAGAATAATGTTTCTTGCAACTTCGTACATATCTTTTATGACTTTTTTGTTGTTTATAATTTTTTAATTCGTGGTGTAGGAGGTTTGATTGATGTTTTGGTGACTTAGTAGTATATCATTATATCAAATCAAGATTAAAATTTAAAGTATATGTACTACCAAATTACTTGTGCTTATCTAAAATTAATTATTAGAATTATTTGTATTGTAATTACCTAAACATTAGTATGTATTAATGAGTAGAAGTATTGATAGGTAATCATCTAGCAAAATCCATTAAAAATCATAACATATATAAATGTACGGATGTGGAAAAAACTTTTTTTTTACACTTTTATCCCTCTCTTTAACTCATAAATACTTCTAAGTCATTTGTTAAATAAATATTTGATATTAGCAAATTCAAATTCGTAATTAGATAAGTACATAAAGTATTTGATAATAGTTCTAATTATGAGTGCTAATAATTCCTACAGCTTCGGTTCCACCGTTGATATTTTGGTTATATGAAATGTGAACGGATTAAGTTAAGATTTCGAATTTAACTTTTCTACTAATCTAGGAAGAAAAAATTAAAAAGAACCTTATCTGCTACACACACGAATGCAAGACCATTCAATCAATTTTCATCATCAATCATCATCATTATAACATATATAAATGTACGAATATAAAAAATATTTTTTTAAATACTTTTATCCATCTTATTTATTTATAATTTGTATTACAATTAAAATGGATTTCAATAGGTAAACATTACAATTTCTCCCAATTCAAAATGGTATATTTAAGGTACGCGCTTTTCATAAATTAATAAATTCATAAATGGTATATTTCTCCTTGCCATGTCTCGCCACATGGATCTCCTATTTTGGAGATAAGTATTTGATAATTTTAATTAGAATAGTATACGGAGACTGAGACAGGTTTTTGTTGAGTAGGATTCTGTGTTATAGACATAAATTATAGACATATGACAAATTTAAGATAATTATAGATATATGGTGACACCAATATATTAAATTGTTGGAGTGTAATAATCAAAATTACATTACGTAAAGTATTTTATTAAACAAAAATTAGCTTGCATCAAACAATTTGTCCCAATTCAAAATGGTATGTTTAAGTACGTGCTTTTCATTTCACATATATTAAATATAATATTCAAATAAGTATTCATTCAGATAAGTATTTATCTTTATCCATATTTAATAATATCTGATACTAAAAGTATTTATCTCTGTTAGTATAAATAATTTTTTCTTTTATCAATAAATTTAAATTAAAAGTTATGATTAGGTTAAACTATTATCTAAATATTGTTATTGTGTAATATATCTTTTTTATTAGGTATATCCATAATAGTAATATTTTATTTTATACTTAAAATGTGTCTATCTGTAACGTAGTGATATCGTTATATGCAATATATTAAAAAATATATTCGATTTATTAAAAAAATTAAGCATATTCAATGACATTTTTTATTACAAAATTTTATTTTTTTCTTATTTATATATTTATATTAATAAATAATTAAATAATAAATAAAAAAGTCTTAATAACGTGCAATACACATATATAGAAGACTAGTAATTATAAAAAAAATGACGATTCCAAACTATAAAATAAATAAGTCATTCCAAACTAGTAGTAACTTTCTTTAGAAAGACATGACTAGGCAATAATCATTTTGGAGGTTAGAGGTTAAACTACCAATGGTTTTTATTAATAAGTTCTTGTTTTAGTAGTAAACATGTCCAATTTAGATGAATTTTACTTGTTAAAATGAAATGATTTACATTTGTTGGGAGAAAGGAAAAAAAACTTATATCTAACCTATTTGTCCATTTTTATTTCTATTAAAAGTGTTTTATTTAATATTTAAGTCTGCTCAAAAAATCAAAATTGGCATGTTCAGCATTTTTCTGATATTTAAATAACATCCATAAAATCTTCTTAAACTAAAATTAATACGTTCTTGGTAGGATGGTTGAATAAGTTTGGTGGTGAGATGAGAACATGAAAAAAAGATCAATGTATGGGACTTCATTCTAGGCTAAAATGCTAATATTCTAAGCACGCAATCAATGATAAGCCACATCTACCAAGAATCCTTCCAACCTGAGCCGTATCAGATTCTTGTAGTGCTATTTTTTTTTTTATCTTTTGGTGTTCTGTATTTTTATATTAGTATTTATGGAAGAATAATTTTGGCCTCTCTAGCTTGTTTTTCTTGGTTCTTCGGCAGTAATATTAAGTTACATGACCTAGGAGAGTACAATTTTCTAGTCACCTAAGGGACTGGAGCCATGAATGTGTCAAGCTATATCTCTCGTTCTTTTTTACCTTAAAATATTGCTCGAATTTAACCCAAATTATTTTTGTTTGTAGTAGATTATCTTATAATATGTTGTTGATAGCCACTTACAGAAGCGAACTCGGGATTATTTTCACCCAGGATATAGTTAAATGATATTACAAAAGTTGACATTGATTTTAGTGACGTACAAATGAACAATGAATCAAATTAAAAATTTAATTATTTATTTTTTTAAATTCAAAAATTTGTTATTATGAAAACTATTTATATAAGACCTCGTATCATAATAAAATTATATATATATACGTGACCTCATTGGCATATGGGTCATGAGATCCCCCGAACCCTTGGGTCCATTGCTGGCCACTTGAGAGCAATAGTGTGATTTTATAGTAGGGAGAGTTTTCTTAAAGAAAAACCTTTACACAATTTAGTTCATCAACTTAGCAATAGGAGGATCATTTGTTGTCCGATTAAACTGATTTTTGGTAGGCGTAACTGGGTTTATTTGTCATTCAATCTGAATGGTGCAAAACTAATGACCAAATCATTACAACACTTTTGCGTTGTTTTCTAAATTTTTTAATCTTTTTATAGAATTTTTTGTAAAAAAAGCACATACACACACGACACTAGTCGCTTAACTATGTAAGGAGCTTTAGTACTTAAGGTTTGTTACGTTTTCGGTTCTTTTAATCTGAAGATTAGTTATACTACTTCTTACAATTTAATTTTATTAGTTGAATTAAAATTCTACTATCTGAAAATTAAAACCCTACCGTTTGCAAATAAAAATTAACAACCATAATGAAAAAACTCACACCAAAAAGGTTAAACAACCAAAAATCATAATTAAGAAATTGTTAAATTTGTTTCCATGTATGACATAAAAATCGAAAATCACAATTAGAAATACTAAATTTGATGAAACTCAATTAGTTTGTGTTAACGCTAATAAATATTAAATAGAATTTTTTCTAAAACCCATTAGTTCCAGTGTTTTAGAGCCGCTAGTGTAAATTCTGACTCTACCACAATTTTTTCTACCATACTTTAATGCTCAGCACTCGTTTAATGTAAATTCTAATCCAGCAGCTGCTCAACACACAGTGAACACTGAAAAGCACTAGTATCTTTAAACGACCAACATCCTACTCCTAGAACAGTACGTAGCAACTTCAAGCTTGAGAAAAAAAGTACCAAATCTGAAACCTTAAACGCAACTGCTGTTGTCGTTAGTTAGTGGGCCCCAACCCAAACTCATGTCGTGTCTCAGGTTAATTAGATGTCATCAATTAAGTCATAAGGTGGACTAAATCATAAGGTGGAGTAATTTGTTCCTCCAACACAATTAGCCAATAATTCCATTCAACATCATCGTAATTAATTCAAACATAAACAACTAATTAAATGCGCAATTTCATAATTACATACTGTAATCACCCACGATGAGAAGTAAAAACTCGTAATAGATCATAGATGCAAATCATATTGATTAAATAGTTAATAATACATTAATTAATCTCCATTAAAAAATTAAACCACTAGACTACTGTCATTTCTCCATGTAATCCTATTCTAATTACGGACAAATGCATTTGATAAAACACATAGGAAATGCACATCACAATCATCATCAAGTTGCGATTAATTTTACATTAGTCCTTGTTATTATCGATCTTAGCTAATTATTTCTCTAATCATGATGATAAACATATTTATTAATACATGATTAAGCACACCTCATATTGGTCTAGCGGTGGAAAGTTGCTTCTTGTTTTTTTTAATAAAATTAGCCCTGCCTATATTCAAAAAGCCAAGAAATGGTAGAGACTGTGTGGTTGTACCGTTGTAGCAGGCTGTTGGAGGTAAAATAGTTGATTAATTAGGCATTAAAAAACAAATCAAATTAGCTTAATTTGTCTGTGACAATGGCGCTTATAATAGACAATCAAGCTTGATGTCTTACGAATCATATATTTGCCGACTGGAAGTGGAAACCATCAACTATATTATTATTGTTAGCAAATTGATCTAAGTTTTAAGATTAACGGTAGTCAAAATTGTGCAGGTACAATGTAGTTATTAACTTTTCTTAACCATAATAATTTTTTTAACGTTGTTCTTAACCAAGCTTATTTAATTAAAAAACATGAACTTAATTTGTCACGAACTTTAAAATTTCAAAACTTATTACATGCATTTAAAATTGTATGACAATTCTGTCATTCATTTATTTTCCATCAGTGTTTTTTGTCCAACTGTTGATATGGCAGTTGAGGTAGCATCCTATTTTGCTGCATGTTGATGCCATTCTCAATTGCCACATCAATAGCAAGACGAAAAACACTAATGGAAAACAAACAAATGAGTTTAAAGTTCAAGTACAAATTTGCAAAATTTTAAAATTTGTGATAAATTTGTTAATTGACCCAAAATTCATGATTTTTTTAATTAAATAAGCCTTCTTAACCATAATACACTCTGCACCCTTTTCCTCTATGAAGCATGGACTCTTTTTGTTACGAAATGTTTGTAGAGGTTTAATTGAACTTGATAAAACTAAGTCTTGTCATCATAGTACCATTGAAGGGAGAGTGACAAACTCAACTGAAGTATGACATTATTTGTCCTATGTATGAGGCCTAAATATGAATTAAGAGACACCCAACTACTAAGATTCGAACCTAGTGCTCCAATGTATAAAGTTGAATGTTAGAAAATGGGTCCACCCATGTTGGGTCATGTATGAAACTCAAACTCGAATTGACTTGTCTATTAAATTGGAGTAATCAGCAAATGAGTTTTGGCTGACCCATTCCTGATTGGTTTTAAAGATGGTCTCTTAATTGGTTTAGGATAACTCAAACCTTGTTAGTATAAAAGACTGACAAAAAACTCTAGTAGAAAGTGGAAGATAGCGTGTTTATAGAAAACACTCTCCTTCTCCCCTCTCAATATTGTCGTCGGCTTTAGAGTAGAAATTTTTCCTTATTTACACATGATAGATTATCTTGCAAAGATCCTTATAGTGTTTATTATGTTGCAGGTACATTTTACATTCCTGTTGCGTTCGTAGTTGTGCATATTGACTAGCAACAAATCATTTCCTAGAGTATCCTACCAATTCTGTTGCACTACATATTTCAAGATAGACTCGATTACCCGTCTAATTATTCTTTAATTATTTTCTATTATTCGGTACTAGATGCCTTCCAAATATGTGATGGTTATTGTGCTTTGTATGTATGGCAAACTTTAATGGCAGATCCTCTTAAAATAAGCATCAAACTTTAATTTGCAAGTTTCATAAAGTTATCATTAAATTAATATTTCTTTTTGGTCTTAAAGAAAGGGTAATCAATATTGTACGTAGAAAAACGGATGGAATATAAAGAAAAAAAGAATTCAGTTGATGCTTACGTGCCTTCATCTAGTATGAGGTTTCGATTTATTTATGGTATATTGCATAAAAATATAACAAGAATTTCTTAAATTAAGGGGTAAAAAATTAGATTCTTATTAATATAATTTTAAATTAATTATTTACTTAAAATCGTCATTATTAGAAGTTTGTCGTGGTCCGAACTAATAAAGAGTTTCGAGTCTCGCGAAGAACACGCCTTTGATCACAATTTAAACTCACATCTTCATACATTCGCAAGGGTGTGTTACCATTTGATTTATCATATTAGTGGCAAAAAGAATAATTGTTCAATTATATATTCACATAAAAAGATATGTGCATTGTCAATTATGCCTTTCTAGAATTGTGTACAACTAAGATCGGATCAAAAAGCACCTTTTTGGACATAAAATTCTGTACTTTATTTTTGGCGAAGTGATTTCCAGGAATGACATTTCGGAACTGCCTCTGCATAATTAAGCATCTTATTACGCTTTCTGGATTCTCCGTGGCAGCGGTGTTGCTTTTACATCATATAGGTTTCTTGCACTATTGTGCCAACAAAACTCCTATTCATTGAGATTTTTCTTTTCTAGTTTATCCGACAGTTGATAGTCAAGCCAGCTTAATTATCGTCATTAATCGAACAAAGATCATATTAATTATAATCATGAGTGTTACAAACTCTCTTATTAGCAAATTTCAACTACAATACGATATTCAGTATATTATAATTCTAACAAATGTTAATTTTCTCAACATTTTTACTATTAAAGCTAACTGATCTAAGCTACCCAAATTAAAAAGAATAATGCAATTAAATGAAGAGCTCATGAAAAGCTAACTCAACATTACTCAACACCCACTTATTTCTCATCTTATTGGTGGGCCTTTTGTGGTTCTTTAGGACCAGCCCATGAAAGCATGGAATCACCAACCAGGCCTGAACTACAAAAGGCCCATAGTGTTGGTGAGACCAACCTTCCTTGCTTGCCGCAGTTATATTAATTAATTACCATTCCAATTTGGATTATGTTTGCCTAGTTAGTGTGTAAAAGCATCCAATTGAGCAAGTTGTTACTCCCTCCGTCCCAATTTGATAGGCACTAACTAATTTTCACGCAAATTTAGAAATAATAGTTTTAGTAGTTAAAATCATTTAATTCTATACGATTTTTTATTTATGTCATTTGACAAATTGTGTTTGTAATTAATGAATTAGTTAAAATAAAAATTAAATAGGGACAAATTTGTAACTTTTTTAATAATAAATACAATAGAAAATGAAAGTGTGCATATATTTTGGGACATCAAAAATAGAAAATATGCCTATCAAATTGGGATGGAGGGAGTATTAAATTTCTCTAAGCAACTTGTAATATTGTTGTGTCATTTTCACTACTCTTGCATTGTTTTCAGCACCAAATCTAGGTATCTTACGCTGCAGTGCCCTTTAGGCTACTTGATTAGGTATTAAGACGTCGTTAATTAGATAGATTCTTCAACTCTTGCCAATTTGGTATTGCTCTTTTTATTTTTTGAACAATTTGGTCTTGCTCTGTCTGAGATTCTATACGGTGGAGCTAAGTATAAGCATGGATCCATATTAAAGAAGTGTGAATAAGCAAAGCTCACTCACCCCTTAAGAATTAGTCATTAGAATAAGGTTTTTCACAACCTCGTGAATGACCCATAACTCATTTTATACTTATTTAACGTGAGATTTTTAACATGAATCTCTCATTTTACGAGTAAGGACTAAACATTAATTTGATACAACTAAGTATTTAAAACCAAAATTTTAATTAATGAATGTAAAGTCAACACTGCCAGAAATCACTCGTATACATACAAAAAAATCTAACCCATTCCCCTATCACACAAAGGCTTTACAATTCAACATCACTCTTCACCATTCTTAGACTCAGTCATCACCACTGTATCATTAAGGGCTCCCCCCGAAACTCAGCCGAACCATTGACTCTGATACCATTTGTTGAACTTAGAGAGTCTCGGGGAGAACTGCGTTACACGTAGGCCTAGTGAAGGAATACTTTAAAACATTTGATTATAGGTCCACAACACTTATATATCTTTCATTACTCTCATATCATTATAATGTGAGAATCTCTCCGTTCAAACGTTTATATATATATATATATAGTGGCGGATCCAAAAATATTTGGACGTAGGGGCAAAGCGTAAAAGAGGAGGAGGTCTAGGCGGTACAGTAACTAGAGATGCAGAGCAAAACAAAAAGGGTGGAGTAGGAGATGGGAGGGAAGGGTGGGGAGAGCAGGGGGTGTAGGGGTACCCTCGGTTGCTAGTGGGGCGGCCGTCCCCACCTGCATCCGCCCTTGATAATATATATATATATAAGTAAATATTCCAAATTTTATAAAAGAAAGTCATTAAAAAGAATAAAATTATTAATACCCAGTCTGTCTTAAATAATTTCTCAATTGTAAAAACAAATTATTATACTAAAAAGTACCCGAAATATGGCTAAAATGGGATACCAAATATGAGCTTAATGATAAGACGAGTATTTAACAGTTAACACTCCAAGAAAGATATAACTGTGGATCTTCTTACCATATGCTTTTTTTTTTAATTAATTACAGTAGAGAAGGTACACATTGTCTTCAATTATAAAATTGAGTCTTCTTTTCCATGAAAATATTGTTTAGTAACCCCAATGTGGGTAGGTATTAATGTAGGACATTTCTATGCCTTCTGTCTTAAGTCGGTGAAGAAACGTAAATGAAGATTCAAGTTCTAACCGTCAAAATTTAACTTAATAGCACTGACCATGCTAATGGTTTGTTTAACTAAACTATACGTGCTTTAGTATTGCGCAATATCATATGACTTAGATATTTATTGGTGTGGACAAACGCAAGACTGAGCCTCTACCTTTCGGAGCCAAAATGTCAATTGATCGTTACTTATATAGGTAGTAAATATTTTCATAATACTCACCACTCGAATTCAAGATTTTTACTTAAAAGAAAATGAACACTTTACTACTTCACCACAATTTTTGGTGGTTTGACTGATCATTTCTATTCGTTTTACTTTAATATAATACATCTGGTAATCATTTTTTGGGGGAGGGGGCTGGGTTTGTATATAGTTCAATAATTAGATAAAATTCGACTCCTTTAACATGGAATTAATTATGTGAAGGTGTTTTTATTGAGAGAGCAGCCGACTTATTCATTTACAACTGTAGAAATCAAGGGCAGAACTATATAAGACAAGCTTGTCTCAATCCTTGAAGTTTGTTATATTCTTTATTTAAGTCATTTGATTTTACAATTAGTTAATTTAGTTTTTACAGTTTAATTTTATTCATTGAATTAAATGAAATTCAATTTAAAACCCCAATTAAGAGCACCAAATTTAACAAAATTCAATCACTTTTATGTTAACACTAATCAATTTTAAATTGATTTATATCTACAATTCATTAATTTTAGTGCTTCGGAACAAAATTTTTGCTATACATTTATCCTCAGCACTTGCTTGATATAAATTTTGACTCCGCTACTACATTGGTTGTTGATGTACTTGTATTTCTCATAAATTCTATTAGTTTTCCAATAAGATGATGATTTTATAAATATAAAGATATATACGTGTATGCACATATTTTTAATTATTTGGTAGCGATCATACTAGAATGAGCTAGTTGAAAGTAAAAGAACACGAACATCATGAAACACCTAAGAATTTATTTGAATTAGTCTTATATTATTACCACTTGAAGTTATGAAATATAGACAAACAAAATTTAGTGGCAACATCTCGAGAACGCCTAAAATGGAATTTTGAAATGAAGATTTTTATTAGATTCTTCATTATTCTTGGAGTTATTAACGTTTTGAATCTCCTGGTCTGTATGAGACCATGTCATCTTTCATGTTTATTAAACTAGTTCTCTTGTCTGCTTTCAATCTCAAAAGAATGATCTCGAAAATGTACCACTTCATTTTTTTTCCTAAAAAAACTTTTGGCAGCTACTAATTTTTTTATAAATTTTAGCTTGCAATATGCTAATTTAAGCTTTCAGTGTCTTCTCATATTAAACCCACAATCTCGAACATACATTTATTTTTTTTCCCTAGATTAGTTAATTAGCAACTAGGATTAATTTATATTTTAACGATCTGGTTTAGTTTGATTTGATTAGATTGGATTTGTTTGTTTTTTCTATATGAACAAATCAGTTATAACTCAAAGTTTTTTACATTTGAATTGCATAATTTGAAAGAAAACAATTTCAAATTAATTCAATTTGAGAACAACAACTGTTTAACTGAAATTACGAAATAAACAGGAAAATACATTAAATTGGAGAATTAATATTGCATTTCATGGAATGGCCGACGTTGAAGAAGTTAAATTAAGAAAACTTGAAAAAGGAGTGCACGTATAGGACTTAAAAGGCAGCATCTTATCATGCTTCCATGCATAGAGGGAAGCGAATTCATCAAATACAAACACATTGTTGGGATAAAATGCCTTTTAGCTAATTAATTTATCTATGGTGTGGCTTTAGTATATATGGTTCCATCTCTCAAGATTTATAAACAAACAAAACTTGAAAAAATGAAGTTACAAATTTCGAGGTAAGACTTGAGCCACTCGCTTGTTTTTCGGTTTTGTTAATTTGTTATTGTTTGCGTATATATATAGTTTCTGAATGTTCTCTTTGTTTCACACGAGCTGATTAGCGTTGAAACATGTTAGTTTGAGTCTATCAACGGTGCTGTGCTAGTATACTACTATTTGCTGAAACACTCGTTCTCAATAATACAGTTTTTTTTCCCAAAAAACGAAAGACTACTCTCTTTATTAGTGACGGAGTCAGAAATTAAAACAGAGGAATCGGTATTTAAATCAAAGTTGAAAGAGACGAAGCCCCAATCCCAAGGGCGGAAATGAATTAGCGGAATCTGGAGTATGCAATGAAGAAGTATAAGTACTCCGGACTCCGCCACTGCTCCTTATATCAACTCAATTAGATAATTTGACCTAATATAATAGCGACACCACTCCTCACCACTCCTAACTGTTTGATTTATCCAACAATCTGAATAAAACGTTACTAAAACAATTTGTAAGTACTTTGTTTTAATTTATTAACACTGGGCTGTTTGCTTTGCCCATTGGATTTGAAGGAATTAAAAAGAAATTAAAAAAGAGAGTAAGCTCGTGACATTGAGCATAGTCCACGCTGTCCATTGGATCAATATCATGTGCACCGAGATGCACGTTGACCACTCTATATATGATTTCATTTAATTTAATTTAATTTAAGATAATAATTTAATTTAATTTCTGATCCCATAAAAGCCTCTGTGATCACACCATCAATCAAGCTTATTATTATTATTGTTAATGGTAGTTGTTACTGTCGATTAATTTGATTTTAGTGATAAATCTGTACGTGTCCATGCATCTGCTTACGACCCTTTGAATCATAGTATATATCACACTTGTTTCTGTTCAATATTTTGTCTACAAGTTTGTCAGCAAATTAGATTTTCTTGCTTTTTTAAAAGGGTCAACTACAATTTTAGATCCCTTTACAAAATTATTTACAAATGGACAGCCCTATTATGTTCTTCTCATCTCGGACCTCTTCTTTCCATTTCAACAGTGTCTACTTTTCTTACATCAAACACTTCATTCGTTTGTTGGTTTTTTTCAATTTTAGTCACTATTTTTTATTATTCTTCTTCATTTTAGTCCTTTTTGGCATAACCCTACACAAAAAATTTTAAAAAGCTCTAAATATACAAAATTAACTATTATCCAAACATTTTTAATAACCTACAAATTAACCTTAAATAAACTTTAAATTAACCATATGGAAATTTCATAATTTTTCAAGAAACTACAAACAACATTTTTAATAAACTAAAAATTAAACTTAAATAAACTTTACATCAACCTT
>CAODLS012075073.1:0-11800 GCA_948243855.1 Flueggea neowawraea
ACTTTTTTAAAACGTTTTACAATTTTTTGAAAAACTTGAATAAATTTTTAAAATATCTTTTTTAACATTTCACAATAAATTTTAAAATAATATTACAAAAATTTTAAAATTATTTCTAACACTTTTTAACCTTTTTTAAAATTTTTAACATTTAAAAATAATTGTTAAAATAATATCACGAAAATTAAAAAAAAAAAAAAAAAGAAATAACACAACAGCTAGGGTTTCCTTCGAAACCCTAGCCGCCAATCCAGATGGCTAGATCTGGCCGCCTCCTCTAGGTGACCAGATCTGGCTGTCGATCATCCAGAAAAACCAAAGGAGGCTAGCAAAGATACGAAGGCCAAGGAGCAGCGTCGTTAAACAAAAGAAGCGAAGCGATCTGCTGCAAGAGAGGACAAATCGACGCGAGAAGAGCAACATGCGGTGGCGATGGAGTACCTGTAAGGAACGGACGAGAGAACGCGAGGGCGAGAAGAGAAAGAGAACCAAATGAGAGAGGTAGAGATGGAGAGGGAGAAGGCAGAAGACGAGGAGAAGAAAAGGAACAGACAGTCGAGCGGCGGCGGCAGTGGCGGAATGGAGGCGGAGTGAACGGACAGAGGAGGAAGAGGAGGGAGACGACAAAGATGAGAGAGAGGTGGGAGAGAGAGAAAGAGAAAGGAAGAGAAAAGATAAAAATTAATGACCAAATGTGAAAAAGGGAGAGTGAAAGGACTTAATACAATAAATGACCAATCCGTTCAACGTGTTAACATTTGCGGTACAGTTAAGAAAAAAATGTGAGAATTGTGAGTTTGTAAGAGAAGCTGCACATTGCCAGCTACACTATAATTAATCCATTTAATTCCGCCGAGTAAGACACCAAGCTAATACAAACCATGATCCATCGAATCCGTTTTTAGCAAAAACCAGTTCTGGCACAATCTTAAACATTCAGCTTCAATTGAACTCTTTTTTTTCACCATTATCTCTCTCTATCTTCTCACCTTCTCTGTTTGCGTTTCGCCCAGTCTTCTCTTATTTTTCAAAACGTTTTGTTCTTCTCTCACAATCAATCCCAATCTCCCCGCCTATTCTCTTAATGATTTCGTCTCTCAACTGTGGACCTTAATCACTTAATGGCAACCAGAAAAACTCATTCCAGACAAGGCAGAGTATCCAGGCCGAAAAGATATCCATTAGAGGCTTTGATGAGGTAATGCTTTCTTGAGGCTAACATTATTTTGGTACGGTGCTCGTAGTTTTTACTCAATGGAAATTTTGTAAATTGCAGATCAGTCAAACAAAAATTAAGGTGCCCTCTGGGGGTTTGTGCCAGTTGCTAGATCAATGATGATGAGATGTTGCCTCCTTTCCTTCTTTAGTTATCATAATTATATTTTCTAAGCATGCTTCTTTTCGGATTGGTGGCCGGCCGCTTGCTTTAGGACTTCTCTAACTCTCGCTGCTTAATTCTTTTAGGCCTTGTTTGGTTGATAGTTTTTCATAGCTTTATAAAATATGGTATGATTAAATTCTTATTTGTTTTAATTTTCATATATTCACGGTATGATTTTTTATGGTTTACAAACCATAAATTTTAATAAATTTTGTAAACCACTAAAATAATGGTTCTCTGTGGTTCCCGGTAATTTATAAATTTAACATTTCTAAATACCCATAAGAAATATCATAAAATACTATATTATACTACTAAATGAGAGTATTTTAGTTATTTTATCAGTTCTACAACCATATCATACCACAAAACCAAATAAAAATAGTTATTTAACTATGTTACACCATATTATATTTCCAAACACAGTAAACAATAATTACAGTACCATACCGTACATTAATAAACTATGTTGTCAGCCATTCAAACAAGGCTTTATGGGTTCAGGGATATATGGTGTTGGTACTGCATTTTTGCTTTCATTCTTATACCTGTGTATATATATTATTCTTTTAGCCTTCAAATCATGCTCAATTTTCTTATTGTTATCATTTCACTTCTTGGGTTTGATAATCGATGCCTGAAATTAATTGCATCCTTTTTGTTCAACTCATCAGTTAAATCATCAATTGTTATCAGAATTACCCTCTTCTTATGTTATTTAGATATTAGAGATTTGTTCCTTCCCCGTCATTGAAGCTTGATCTGCATATAGGGAAGAATTTCTAGATCTGTGACTTCGTAATGAAGATCTGCGCTTTGACGGTTGGTTGATACATCTATATGCAGGTGAAAGAGGGATAAGGAACTGGGATCTCAAGACCCTGACTCTCGGTTTCACTTCTTCAGTAATTATGAAACGAATTGCTGCCTAATGTTTGTTGGATTATTGATATGCAACTGCAGAATGTGTGTGAAGATACTTCGTTCACCTGAAGCCTCATTCTTTATGGGATTTGTTTTAGGTGAGCATTGCATTGCATCCCTAGTTTTAACTGGTTGATTTTATCGACATGGTTGATGTGTCATTAATTTTGAGTCCTTTGTTATGATCATGAAATTCTCATGTGAACAAAGCATGCTTTCACCCTCGTCTGTACTTTTAGCCTCGTTGCTTTAGGAGAATGCTATAAAGATGTAGAAAGGAAAATGGTTGATTCTTGCTACAGATGGGAGAAAGGACATTTCCATCATCATTCCCTTAAGCACAAAGTAATATCTTATCTTGATCATTACTTGTAACTTAATCATAATCCTTTTGCGTTTTTTTTTTCCTTTTTTTACCCGTCTTAGAAATCTTAATCCAATTATATATTGTTAGCCCGAAATAACAATCCAAGCGGAGGTGAATTAGATTTTTAACTTTTAAAACTTATTTAAAAATATTTTTACAATTATCAACATATTCAAAATAAGATCAAGTAAAGTAAGAACAATTTATCCAATTCAGACAAACAATAAATATAAAGAGAGAAATGACAGAGAAATCAAATCCAATAAATATAGTGATTTGGTGCCTTTAGTCTACGTTAACACCTCAAGTTTCTCCCTAAAATTTTGAATCTACTATGTCTCTTACTTCAATGAGTGCAAGATTAAACCTTTACAAATTCTTACTTCAAATGGTGCAAGGTTAAACTTTTACAACCTTTTGCTTAAATTGGTACAAGATTAAACTTCTACCAATACAACCCTTATTTTTTAGACAAACAATAAAATTATTCCTCTTTTTAATACAAAAATATTCTCAACAAGGAAGAACGGGATTAATAATGAACACTCTCAAGCAATAATGAATTTGCTAGTGTAAAATCCTCTTGAGAAGTGTATAAATGATTTGCAAGTTTGAGCAAGAGAAAGTCTGATGTTGTTGTAAGATGTTTGCAAGTGATGAACAACAACATTCTTTGATGTGTCTTGAGGCTATTTATAGATTTTCAAGTCAATAAGGTAGAGGATTGAATGTAGCTGTTGTGAGATAGAACAATCATTCATTTAATGTTCTGACACACCCTCTAACTCGAGTTATCTATTTGAAGAAAACAACCTTAAAGAATGTAACTCGAGTTAGATTTTATGTTATTCGAGTTAGCTATTTTTCTGACCGTTGGAACCTTGACATTTGAACCTTGTATATGTGTTTTTTTGCCTCTAAGGGTTTACTCAAGTTAGGCAATTGATTTACTCGAGTTAGAATTTTATCTTCAAGTTGCTCGAATTGAATTTTCATCTTTAATGCTATTAGATGTATAACTCAAGTTAGAGATTTGGTTTATTCGAGTTATATGACCCCTAAACAACTCGAGTTATACTTTTTGTTACTCGAGTTAGAGCACTTTGTTATTTGTTTCTGGACACTTCAGTTGCTCGAGTTAAGCACATTGTTACTTGAGTTAGCCAACATCGATCATGCTTCAATGTTTAAGTATCAAACTCAATTTTGTTCATCATCAAAACATAAAAGGATATAAATATCTTTCGTTCAACATGTATTTCTTTGCCTTTTAACCATTTGACCATTTAATGAATCTCATTAAATTTTTTTGTCGCCGTTCTCACAAATATGGCACCTTTCTAAGACAGAAGGTAACTGACCAAAACACAACAGTAGTGGCCACTTTTTTCTTATTAAATTGCTACCCTTTTTCTTTGAAAGAGTAATGTTCGCTCAAAATCGTTTCAAGCGCTTGACCAATTTTTTATCATTATCAAGTTAACGATAAGGGGTGTTATTGAGATGTTATCACTTAGTTTACACGAGCTATTGCTTTCAATTTTGTGTGTTGTTAGAGACCTGTAACGGTATGAATGTCAAAACATTATAAGAATTTAAAGGCAAAGATGGTATTCACAAATTTGTGATCTTTTTTTTTTTTCATTTGAGTTCTTATTTTGTTGCTTAATGGTTGATCTACGATTATCCACCATACACACAAATTTGTCATCACTTATTCTATTTCTACCGTTGTCGCTGATGATTCTCGGTAAAATGCAAGGAACCGTCTACAAGGCAACGTTGCCTGTGCGCCCACTACGTGTTCGTGAAGCTGAATAGTCATGGTCTTCATTGATGCTGAGTTAGCTAACATGAATTTGGCAAATTGTAGCTCGGACTCACTTCCTTTGTAATTTTTTATTCTCACGTGATCGAGCTTATCAAAACAAACACCGTATTGGTCTTCATATTGCATATGAAAGAATTTAATAACATCTTCATAACCACCTTCACCGAGATATATCAATGCAAAAAAAAAATTGAGTTATAATAGAATTTCAATTGCAAAATCTGAAATAAAAGTGACTTTTACAGTTTTATCTTACCCAACTTATACACTCAACCCAATCTTTTCCTCAGTCTTAGCTCCTGCATGCCAACATTTGCTATTAGCAGTCTATCTTTGCTTCTACATTCGATTAGGCTATTCCACTCATGCAACCCTAAATTACTAACTTGGGTATCACTCATTCTATTACTTAGAGCATCTCCAATGGTGTTCTTTATAATAAAATGTAATTCTAGCAAAAATAAAGAGTGCATTTAATTTTCTAGAGCAAGAAAAAATTGTTTCCCAATGCAACTGTTTTAAATTCAATGTTATTTTGTTAGTTTGCATAAAAAAAATAGTTTTTTATTATTTTACATAATTATTTTATATTTTTCTTTTTCTTTATTATGTCTTCAACTAACAGGATTACACTATCATTAATGCCATATAATATAAAGAGTGTGTATTACTCTCTACAAGTAGCTAATAAAACACACACTTTATCTTATTTTTAAAGATAAAGAGCCATAAAAAGTGATTTAAGTCTAAATTTTTTATTATAGATAAAATTATTAATATGAAGAGAGCATTGAAGATGCTCTTATATTCATCTGTAAACTCTTTATCACAATAATTTCTTCTATCTACTTGGATATTCTTATCATCTACTTCCAACATTTATTCTCTATTCAAAAAAAATATTTATACTTGTTAGAAACAATAAACTTAAAAATACTTTAATTTTTTATAACCAAATTGGTACTTTTAAAGAAAATTTTAATTTTTCTTTTAATCAATTTCACTGTATCTATATTTTTTAATTGTATCTTTATTATCAGTAACAAATTTAGTATTAGGACAGTTTAGTAGTAGAACATGATTAACGTATCAATTATAACTTATTAACTGAGCATTAAAATATTTTCTATTCATTCAAGCTTAATGATTTCTTTTTAACTTTGATATGTTTTAAGCATTCCCATGCGAAAATGTCCCGAGATTCTAGTAACAAAATGTTAACAATGATTCTTTAATAAGAAGTTAACGTATTTAGTTAAGGTTAAGTCCTTCAGGTTTTTGTGGCGAAAAAACCATGAGTTGTATTAAATTTGTCAAAAAATAAACTTTTAAGAAAGTTCAAATAGTTGCATTTTTAGCCTGTGTATGTTTGAGTGGAATGTTGAATTTACCAGGACATAGAGTTCTAACTAATGAAAGACTAATAGTTGATTATTCACTATAGACATGTAAATAAACGAACCTGTAGTGTATACACTCTATTGGTCATGCACAAATGTAGATGAACTACTTAATGGTATTTCTTTTTATTTTTATAATAATGTGAATTTAGTGCTAGAAGAATTATAATATATAGAGTTTCAATTTTTCTAGGTTATGTAACATGCAATCCTAAAATAAAATATAGATAAATTTAGTTTTAATATAGAGTTTTAATATATGAGGCAATAGTTTTTTTATGATAAATATTATTTTCAAGTGACTTGTTCTTTTTGTTCATAAATTTATATGGTTTGCTTTGATTTATTTTTTTAAAAATAAAAAAAGATATATATTGATAAATTTGTCATTTTTAAAATTAAACTAAAATTTGACATAACTTAACTCAACTTTTTGTATTAAATTTTAATTTTTTTTTCAATTTTGACTCGTTTAATTGCTAATTGAGTCAAATAAAACTTGATATGTTCAAATGTAATTTAGAATTTTGAGCAAATTATTTATAAATTTAATGTTTAAGTAAATCCACATAAAAAGAAATTCACGTGAATAGTAGGTTTTTTTCTCTTTATGATTGATTAATACACTTTTTTGAAAATTTAAATTATTTTCAATCATTTTTTTGACAATGTTTCCATATATAAATATTATTATAATATTATAGTCTATAAGATATTGAATTAGCAATAGAAAATTAAAATATGTATATTAATCGAAATCTTATTCAAAATTGAGATAATGTTAGTATTTACTAATTGGTAGAAACAAACGGTTATATTTTTCTATATAAATTATTGGAATAGAATTAGAGCTTATATAGAATCCTTATTTGATTGCACATCTTATATGTGGAGTATTTTAGCTACATTAGTCTATTTTAAATTTTATACTCCAATGTCACACATACTATTTTTCCCGTATAGTCATTATTTGTTGGACAACTATTCTCTTTCCTGTTTTGTTGGATGGCTAATTTTAATCACAACGAACTATTTTTTTCGATATAATGGCTATTTTGATGGACAACTCTTTTTCAATTAAGAGAAGCATTTTTAAAGGGCATTTTTTACAATATACTTTTGGATCCGTGCTTTTTAATATAGATAGATAAATAGATAGATATAGATAAGTACTATGGAATCCAGTGAAAGGATTGAACTTATTTATGATTTTTATATGCGCTGTTACAGATACTCTCAGGTCTAGCAAGGGTCGCAACTTTTCACTTAAAGCATAGATGCCCTCAACAATCACAGTACGAGAAGTTGGGACTTCAAGAGTTCTGCTAACAAAAACTATTATATGATCATATAACAAAAACTATTAGGCCTATACATAATGTCCACTTACCATCAGAAATCTAGTAAGGCATTATATCTCTGAATACATAAATTAAAAACTCCTCCAAAGTCATGAAACATTTATTTAGTATCAATGTCCAAACTCATAGACATGTTGTGAAACAAATTTACCCATTGTTGTGCGTGTGAAAATAGCACCAAACTTCAGAAACATTGCAAAGCAGCAGTATAACAACTCTATAATGCAGAAACAAGGACAAGAAAAATGATCTTGCTGCAAACAAAATTGATAGCCAAGTTGGTCTTACAACGATATGATTCGAACTTCTGCCAAGATTTTGTTGGGAACTGTCAGCATGATGAGTATTTGAAGCAAAACAACAGTGACTCTTTCATCCATGGAAGAACAATTATTTTAAGGGAGACATCTAGAGGTGACACTCGGGCAAAGATAATGATCATATACAAACACTTATTATGAATGAAGACAATAGACATGCTAAAACAAACCAAATAAGTAATTTGTCTGTTCATAAAATGCCTCACAGTCTACAATCTCTACTTTCTGTAGGCAACTGGTAACCAATCTATAAAGTATTTGTTTATTGCTCCGTTCCAATTCTCACAATTTACCACTACCCAAATCAAGTGCAGCGTCATGTCAAAAAATAAATAAATAATACCTTTGAAGCATAGACTACAGAATACCTCAAACAATTCTACTTATGGTCACACAAACTATCAACATTTATCATGCCATAGGACACCTCCAAGAAAAGTTATCAAGCAGAGTTTGAATGAATATCTAGCAGACAATGTTTCAAAAAAACTACTCATGGGTGTAGAACACAAATTTGAAAAACATTTTTTTAAAAAGAAAACTACCATCAAAGTTGCCATCAACGATTCGGCTGGCATCTTTGTAGTTGTCCATCGATATAACTGCAACACTGGGCCCCTCCTGGAGAACCAAGCTAAACCGACCAGTATAATTCCATCATTCTTTTGGGCTAACAATTGGCATGAACGAATCACTACAAAGAATCCTTTCTCAAATGACAAACGATCTTGGATTTGAACAATCACATAGCGGTTGGAGTTTTTTCGCTTTACCAAGCGGACTTGGTCTTTCAAGAGGCCCTGCCTTTTCTGTTGAGATTCAGCACTAGAATCATCCTTGGCCATCATTGAACTGCACTGAATCCTTCTGATGAAAGCAAACAGAAAATTCACTACACTAAATGTTAAAAAAAATGTATATGCTCACATATAAATATGACAAACTGAAGTCATCAAAATAGTAGAAAATCCTGAGGGTATACTGTTCATTATGCAAACAATCATCAAAATATTAGTTAAGCACACAACTTAAATAGCCAGATCATATGCCAATTAGAAAAACGACATAAAAAAAATTAAAACAGTATAAATCATTAAGAATAATCCATGGAAAAAGGACCAAAAAATCAAGTTGCACGTATTCAGGTCCTTAGCAACAATGGCATTGATTAAATTATCAAATTCCACGGTAAACTCAAAAAAAAAAGGAGTAGAAGTGTTCCTACTCGTCTAAAGGGTAAATCAAGCTCTCAAGACTGAAACTCTGCTCGCATACTTTTGTTCATATCTTACTCCTGGAAACTGCAGTTTCTAAACCTATAATTACTCCTATGTTGTCTTGCGGCAAAACCAGCATTGGATTGGGTTACAAGGAAAAGAATTGCCTGGGGAGCAGCAAGAGGCTTGTTATACTTGCACTAACAATGCGACCCGAAGATCATTCACAGGGATGTCAAGGCTGCAAATATACTGCTTGATGATTACTGTGAAGCTGTTGTTGGATCATCGAGACTCGCATGTAACAACAGCTGTGGGGGGTACTATCGGCCACATTGCTCCAGAGTACCTCTCAACAGGCCAGTCTTCCGAGAAAACAGATGTATTTGGATTTGGAATACTAATGCTAGAGTTAATATCTGGACTAAGAGCTCTAGAATTCGGCAAGTCAGCAAACCAGAAAGGCGCTATGCTCAATTGGGTAAGACATAGATATATTTTTAACTTGTCAGACTCATTTTAGAGTTCAAATGAATCTTTTTTTTTTTTGATAAGTTCACATGAATATATTGGTTCGCCTATAAATGCAGGTGAAGAAGATCCACCAAGAAAAGAAGCTAGAGCTTTTAGTTGACAAGGATTTGAAGAACAACTATGACAGAATAGATCTGGAAGAAATGCTTCAGGTAGCTTTACTATGTACACAATATCATCCAAGTCAGAGACCTAAAATGTCTGAAGTTGTCAGAATGCTAGAGGGAGATGGACTGGCCGAAAATTGGGAAGCTTCACAGAGGGCCCAAGCAACAAGAAGCAGAGCTAATGAGCTCTCATCGTCAGAGAGATATTCTGATCTTACCGATGACTCGTCATTGCTTGTCCAAGCAATGGAGCTGTCAGGACCCAGGTAACATGAACTCATAAATGGACTTTCAGAAGATATCCACAATAGGATATATGTGAAAAAAAATTTTGTTGTACATTAGCAACATATGGGAGTTCTAAACTCCAGAAAAATTTCTGACTGTACAGGAAAGAAAAGAGGGATTAAAAATGACATATAGTTGAGTGTTACAAGTCCTTTTGTTTCTCTTGAGTGAAGATTTTCATTTTGAAAATGTAAAGACTTGGGTTGCTTGTAATAATAATGAAGTTTTGCATCTTCTCCTGTATTTCATAGCATAGTGAGCCTTGAAGACACACTTACGAATTCATGACAAGTCTGCAAAGAACCTAACAATAAATCAAAGCAAATTTAACTCTTATTTCCAACCAAATGCACTAACAAAATAAATGAAGAAATTTATCGAACCCATACTTCCACCTCATCTACTTCTATTTTCCTGCTTCAACTCTTTCATCAATTCCTATAAATCACAAAACAAAATTCAACACAATTTTATTAAATAAATCGAGCTTGTTAAATAACCCAAATTCCACTTACTCTGTTTATTTCCTTGAGTTTTCTCAGAAACCAATCAAAGTTGGCAAAACGGAATGGATTCAGACCTTCAAGTTGACAACTTGGTCAAGTGATGACCTAAAGTCAAGACCTTTAGCTAAGTTTGATCGAAAAGAAAGGATTAAATCAAATTAGCCCGGACTGAACTTTTACAGCTTCACTTTGTAAACTATATAACTGGCATAAAACAGAAGCCTAAAAAAAATGCAAGCTGATAAATTAAAGAAGACAAATAGTGGTGGATAGAGAGTTGGGATTATACATGATATTATTATGCTAATGAATCCTGAATGATTAAAATTTGAGCACGAGCAGAAGCTCGTCGAAAACTCAACAACTCAATCAACAACATATTAAATTTCCCATCCATGAAATACACACAAGGAGTGATGCTCATAGTTTCTAGCGCTGGAGAATTCGCCAGCAAAAATTTGATGAACTCCAGCTCATGAGGCACACCAGACATGTCTGTCATCGTCACTACTTGAAGGTGTTGAAATGTGCAATCTTTGGGGCATTCTTTAGCCCAAAAACACAAATCTGGTGCTTCAATGGCGGCCAATGTGTTTGAGGAGCCCTGCATTAACAAGCGCATGAATGACGGCATTTTTTAATACATTAGACTACTAAATGATGTGTAGCAACTTGTTCTGCTGAAATCATTGGACAAATTGGCAACAAAACTTACTGAAATTTGAAGTTCTCTCAGGTTTGGAGAATTTGCGATCAAGCGAAGGACAAACAGAATCTCTTTCATATCTTCAAAACTAACTTCATATAATTCAATTACTCTCAGGTGCCTGTAAGTAATTGGAAGTCTTCCTGGATGATCACCTATACTTAAATACTGCAAACAGAAAAGAAGTAATCAAAAACATATTAATAAAGATGGAATACACACAAGTGACAAAGATCCTTCTCAAACCATGAGTTTGCAACAGATTAATCCAAAGGTAAGCTTGTCAACTTCAATATTACTACCAGAGGGTTATACCTTTGTGAAATAGATGCGCCCGGTCAGCTTCTGAAGACAAGGTACGTTACCAAGAAACTTGATAAAATTGCAAGCTGAGGTTTGCTCCATGCGTTCAGCAATGTCCTAGGTCATGTACATAGCAACTGATATGGTGACTAAAAGTGGGGTATTCTCAAGACATATGTCCTTGAATTCACCTTCCAAATGCAAGTACTTGAGATTTGGAGCATTAATATTAAGAACTAGGCTATCAAAATATGACAGTGAAAGAGTCTCAAGAAGGGGGCACCCTGAAATAAGACTTTCTATTGCCTCAGGAACTACCAAAACTTGATCAAGCTTGAGGCTCTTCAAGCATGGGAAGCCTTTAAAAGCCAGCGGTGGATCAAATTCACAACGAAACAGCTCCAAACAGCTCAACTTCTTACAATTGAAAAGACATGATGGAACTCTAAACCACTCACCTTCTCCTAATTTAAGAACTAATTCCTTAATATCACTCCTGGAAAGGAAAAGCACCCACTGATCAATATCCGGGCAGCATTGCAAATATGATGTAGA
>CAODLS012075798.1:0-21632 GCA_948243855.1 Flueggea neowawraea
CAAGAGGGGAATAAGCGCAGCAAAAACTTGAGAAATGACATGCTTCATGCTAGATGGAGATTTGGTTGCTAGTTGCTCAACAAAGAAATGCAAAACAGAGAGTCCCTCACTTTGCAGTGATTCTTTATCAATAGCATGCATAAGAAGAACCATTAGTTTTGGTACATAAGTATTAAGCTGAGAGCCCATCATTTCAATTAGCATCTTAATACGTTCCAAAGCTTGTTTCTGAAGTGAATTATCCTCAGCATGGAGCATTTTTCTGTCTATACTGTTAAGGAGGCCAACAAAATGATTCCTTAAAAATCCTGGAAGATCCTCAGCACCTGTAAGAACTCGGGCAATTTCTTTGATTATATCAGGAACTCTGGATAACCTGCATAGAAAAAATATGCAGATGCAGGGAGAATCACCACCGCACATTTGCACCATAAAATCTCTTTAATTAACAGCAAAAAAGTTGTAAGTCATGATTACTAGCTTAAATTTTCCCTGAGTGATATCTTTGACATCTTTCATGAAGAAAGAGTGCCGTAACTAGCACTCTTTTGTCAAAGCTCCTTGGCATTAAATACAGCAAAATTCTACAGAAAATAATTTTAAACTGGTAAAAGCAGGTAGAGACGATGATTATTTCTTAACATGATAAAAGGAAACAGGTCACAGGCATCAAGATGCATCAAACCTAACAATATCCTAAATATTCGCAATTCTCAAGACTTTGTAGTAGCAACAGATACATGCATGTAGCATCCATACATACACATCCAAAGAATTACCTCACTACAAAGTAAAAAAGCCGAGCATGAAGGGGGAAAAAACAGAAAAGGTAGAACTAGGTAGGTCAGAAAAAGGTAGAAATCAACTTTATCAAGTTCTATATTTATTTTTGTAAGCAAGCAAGGAGCAGGAGCTTTGTACCTTTGTCTTATCTCAACTGACTCACTAGAGTCAATAAAGCAAACAAGTTCATCTAACAATGCAGGTAATGCAGCTGCAAATATTTCCTGGTTGTTAGAACCAGTCTGATCATGGTAAAACTGCAATGTAGAGTGTAACTCTTGCTTATCTGCTCGATGGAGAGCAAAGGAAAGAACTTTTGGGAGCCAGTGAACTGCCAGAGCCATATCAGTATCTAAACATTTGGCTAATTCATATAACATGGGAAGTGCTAAATCATTATCTTGCCAAGAGACAACAAGCTTTGGAAGGACTACAGGGATCATTCTTCTGACAAGTTCTTCAGTTTCAGTGCCAAATATTGCTTCAGCAAACTCTCTAACCATTTTCGGACGGCTCGCAAGACATGCAGTTATATAATCAAATAGCTCATTTCGGACAAGGACAGCTTTTGACAGCATTAGTTCAAGCCCTCCTTTAAGATGGTAGGAGCAAGATTTCCGTATTAACCTTGATGCAAACATTCTCACTGCCATTTGTGGATTGTCAAGTTGATCAACCAACAAGATCAGAGAATTAAAGAAAAATGGACTGTGAATATCAACTGCACCCATAATCTGCGCAGTGGATTCCAGAACACTTTCAATAATTTGTGGATCTTCAGCTACCATTAATGCACGTTTAATAATATCCAAAAGATTTTGTTCTCTAGGCTTATTTGATGAATCTTCATTCAAAAATAAGCAACTGAATACAGGCTCCTCAACAAAAGAACAGATCTGAGTACAGAATACTTCTCTTACAGATTTCTTCTTGCTGATCAGTAGAAGCTCAATACACTTAATCCATTCAGATCTTCTTTTAAAGATAGCATCTGACGGCCCATGCACAAGGATACGTCGAATAATTCTCACACAGGCAACTTGAACCTCTTCCAAAGACTCATCAAAAAGTAATTTAAAAAATAATGAAAGGATATTATTAAAATCACAGTTCAGAGCAACTGCTAGACTTTCCGTTTCAGGTAAACTAACTATCTTTGCAGACACTCCATGATTGTGTATAATGCCCCTGTCACACCTTGAACACCAGAAACCATGCTGCAAGTAATCCATTGTCCATTTCTCATTTTCAACATCCAGAAATAACTTGCATTCACCTTTATTTTGACAATCACCACCAACAACACTGGAAGATCCATAAAAACATGACAATAGACCAAGACAGAAGGGGATGTATTTCTTGACTATACCATGCTCCTCTCTGCCCAAGAATCTGCAAATGGAAAACAATAACCAAACAGCATTAAGCATCCTCAATTGCTAAAATGTCATATGTGAAGAAAAAATTATATTCAGATTAATTATTCCGAGGTTCTAATCAAAATATAGAACTATTCCATTTTGATATTAGAGATCTAACTCCCATAAGTAGACTGGTTTCATGACAGCAAGTAGTGTCTGGGCAAAGACTAGTTAACTGGAAATACATTTCCAGCTAAAATCATAATAGAATAACATCTTGGACAGAGAAAGATTGCAAGACCATTTTAGTAAAAAAACTTGAAGAAAAAGCAAGTACTTTGGCACAACATATAAAGTGTTCATCAGTTCCAACTTCTCCCTCAAATCTCAAGACAAACAAATAGCAAGAAGATCCTTGTGTCGAGTCTGACATGCATACTACTGCACATTCACAAATTTGATTTCAGTCAAAAAGCTGAATATATGTTGTCCCTGCAAGACTTGATTTCTCCCTAAACAAGTTTCAGTCTCTCATTTAACAAAGCAATCGAAAAAAAATTCACTCAATATAACTCTAACCTGAAAAGTTATAGCCAAAAGGGCAACAACCAAAGAGCTAATTATGATGGTATTGAAAATTAAAGTAGATTTTTAACGTACTCTATCCTTTCAAACATTTTCGCAAGTACACCAAGGCCATTCCACAAGACGACCACTGGCATAGAAATGATAGTTTCAATTCTAACTTCATCCGCTTCATCCTGAAGACCCAAATCCAAGACTTCCAAAACACTTCCAAATTTAAAAGTAGGTCCAAGCTTGGAAACAACTTGGATAGATGTACATTTTGCTTTCGTTGCAGGGTTCAGTCCACCAATAATATGGGAATGAGTCCAAGGAAGCTTTAACACCATACGTATAAGGTCTGCATTATCAGTGTTAACTCTGAAAAGCTTGTCTTCCATGAGAAAGGAACCTGCTTTTAAAGGGAACAAAAGGGGAAAAAAGAAGTCAATCAAAACACAACCTTGTAGGACAAATTGGACAAAAATTACAAACTAAATAAAAGATATCCAAAAAAAGAAGCAAACAATCTCGCACTGCAGATACCAATAAAATGTTTCATTCATACTTTACAAACAGAGACTCAAGCTAATTTGAACTTTTCCCAGCATGATTAATGAAGTAGAAAATATAGGGGACAATCCAAAACAAATTAAAACGCCATGGTGTGTGTATTTTGGTACTTTTCTTTCATAATCCAATACATAAAAAACACAGCAAGATAATATTTGCACAAACAGGACTCAGTTGTTTGATGCATGTCTGATAGCAAGCACCTGCCTCAATCATTTCAAAACTGTAAGCCTTCCTGCTTAAATTTGTTGAAACTAGATAAATGATGCTCATGGTGAGTCTGCCAGCCAAAAGCAGTATGAAAGTTTAATGAAGTCAATGATCCTCATTCAGGAGAAGATAATACAACTGTCGAAGGTAAAGCACTATAAACCTTTTTTAAAGAATCAGTACATCACTAGAAAACATTAGTAGCAAATAACCTTCCAAAACAAGTTTTCAATCAGATGCATTTATATTGCCTTACTCTGTGCCATCAAAATGCAGTGTATTCCTTCCAAGTAGATCGATATATCAAGTGCGAGTGAACTTCCTTGATTTACCTACAAGACATGAATCTCAATAGGTGTTTTAAAAACTTAGAAAATGATTGGTTTTTGGAACTAAATTTACCTGTTCACCTATCCAGGGTATCCATGCATGCATTAAATCCAAGATGCACTGTGACAGATTTGTCATTGGATATCTACAGAAAACAATACAAATCATGCTAAGAGCTGCTAATGCAACATGTGGTTTTAAAGTATCAGATTTCAGAGAGGAAGGTTTTAGACGTTCAAGAAGCAAGAGCAGAGCTGTATGCATATTATCAGCATATTCTTCTTCTCTTTCAAAGTTAATTAAGGGAGTAAGCTTGCATTCTGGCAGCACATTAGCATCAGAATCCATAATATCTTCATCTATCTTCCGGCGTTTGGTCCTGATAAAATCTACATTCTGGATATGCCACTTTCCTCCAACATGCAAGGTCTCAACTGATTTGTCATCTGATGTTGATGTAAGCGAAGTATCAATCTTTGTCCCCTTTCCTCCAACTCGATCTGGACCAAGAACAGACATGGCTACTTGAAAGCAATCAATAAAGGAAGAGCAGGGTTCCACAACGCAGATCATATCAATTAGAGATTCCGGCTTCCATACATGTGGGTGGCACATCCTAGCAATACGCCTGTATGAACTGCACAAAGCCTCCTGCAAAGTAAAAGAAAATGTTAAATCCACCACTCCACACAAATCGGTTAGTAAAAATGCCCTCTACAGTGCCACATATAGAGCACATAAAACTGTGGGCAAGCTTTTGCCTAAATAGTGATAACAGAGTGTGTAACCTTAAGGTCTTGGCTTTTAGTTCTCCACATTGATCGAGGAAAAATATTTATTATATTTGCCGCTGTAAGCTTCACAACCTCTTCGGGGCAACTAGCATGCAATACATTAAGGCAATGACCAATAGATGAATCGTATGCTATGTTTCTGAAATGACAGGAAAAAAAAAAGGCATTAAATTGTATAATTTCCCCAAGAACAATTCAAAAAAGACCCTGAAAACAAACATATTTGAGTGAGAATGAGATATCACAATGGCATTCAAGAAATAAAATAAGACACATGGTAGATACATAATTGCGTAAAAAATGATCAAGGTTTAGGCCATCAATATTTGAAGATAAAAGGCTAGTCAAGATGTTATCACAAGAATGAATCACGCATTCAAACTGAAAAACAATCATCAGATCAGGAGTTCCTGTTGCAAGTTTGGAACTTTGAACCATCTACAAAAAGAAAATGTAGCAGTCTAGATATTTATCCACCTGTTATTGTCAAAACCATATTATAACACAACAACTATATTTTAACCCACACGTACTCTAAGGCTTGACACATACCTGAAAACTGCAAGTTCCTCTTTGTCCTCGCTTAATATTGCAGCTATCGACAGGATTATGTTCTCTTGAGGAAGGATGTTGTAATCAATCACAGATGCTATGATACGTGCAAAGTCAAAACATGCCTTCCACAAAATGTTAATTTTCAAATAACTATCAGAGGAACAATAACCAGAAATTACATTTATAGCCAAATAGACATGTACTAACCAAAAATCAGTGACTTAAATTAAGTGAGCACCCACCATTTGCAAGTCAGCATCACCATAGCATAAAAGTGAACAGGCAGCTGAAACATTTGAGACATTGATTAGTCCTTCCACATAAAGAGTTCCTTCATTTAAGCATTTGTTAAGAAGCTTAATGAGCCATGTTGCAAATGGTTGCCATTTCTCTTTCCCCATGACATTGATCAAGATACCAAGACCATCTTCAGGTTTATTACTTGCAGGCAGATCACTGGGACAGGCAGGATCACAAAAAATTCCCGTAAAGGACTTACTAAAACACTTTAAACTTAATCTTGCAGAATCTGGAATTCTTGGATTTTCAGAAGAAAGTGACGCCACAAACAAAAGGTCTGGAATATGAAATAAAGACAAAATAAGTTAATGTTTGAACACATTCATATGCCAAGAAGGTGACGCTTTTGCTGCCACAAAAAGCACATACACTCTCATGAAGGAAATACAGTGTTAAAGAAGGTGGGAAGAGTTCTAGAAATTTCAAAATTCTACCATGCTTCGTGAAGTTGTGGGCATCCTTTGAACCAACATAAATGAGTACTTAAACCATCCATGATACTATTTTGACAGGAATACTTAATAGATAACCGTATTATTACCTTCAACAGCCAACATGGCGTCAGTAAAAAACTGGCAATATGAATCCCGTGCTCCAGTACGAAGTAAGGATAACAGAGATCCAACCGTTTCAAAAATAACTCCATGCCGCAAGCTAACAAAGAAAGCAACCATACAGGATAGTTGGTCATGAAGGTGTAACACAGTGCAAAATTACATAAGTAAACAGAGATGTCTCTCCCATAAATTGTTGTTTTATGCATGAAATAGCAGCTTTAGTCCACATGCCAATCTCAAAAGTTGATCGCATAAGCTAAAGAATCTTAACCAATCAAATCATGGATCATGCGTATATATGATATTACTGAAAGTAAAACACATTGCTTTCCACGTTCATGCTTTCTTTCCGGTCATTTGGGCGATTGTTAAATGGCCAACATACAGAAAAGTAACTTCCCTGGAAATTCCAACATCCCAAATTATTAATCAATTCACAACAGCAACAGCATTAGCATCAAAGGAAGTAGACTCCTTGTCTTGTCTTCTTCCAAATATAACCTAACAAATATTATAAAAATTTTGAAAATATAAAGACCAAGAACCAACTCTGTTTTTTCTCTAACTTCCCCTTTGTAACTATCTCCATGTCAACAATCAAGACAGTAGCTTCAAATTAAATCAATAAGAGTATGAGATTGAGAACTCAACCCTACATTGTCACCTAGAAAGTTCAAAACAATCGACTCACCGATAACTGGGTTCGGCAAAGAAAGGCAAAATCCTGCCAACAACAGGCAACACAGCACTAGCTCTCCCATGACAGAACAATCCAGGAAAATTCCTCGCAATGTGCGAAATTAGCTTGAACACAGCAATAACCTCTCGCTCGCTCGCTGCAACAGCAGCAACAAGTAGCAAAAAAGAAATAAACTTTATTTAACATTTCCAAATTTCTCGAGAAACAAACAGAAAGGGGTTTTTGTTGAGTACCAGAGGTAGATGGATCAACATAGACGTGGAGGAGATTGGGTAAGACGGCGAGGAACCTGGCCTCTAAAACGTCGTCTCCGCCGTTGGGAGGCGTCGATGACGTGGCAGCACCGCGTTCTCGAAGCTCTTGCACTAAGCTTGAGAGGTTCTTTTTGATGATCGCCATGTCTGCTTTCACAGATTATCTATTTTTCTCTACATGCTAATATTTCCCTCGCAAATTCGAAAAGCGAGAACGAGTTGAGGCCATTATCATTTATCATGTTACAGTCACTCCTTAGAAGCGTTTAACAACGATACTTTCGCCTACCAAGAAACGGCATTTCCATTTTCATTTACCTCGAATTTACGAGGATTTTGTGGGGTTAATTTTATTCATAGTCACTAAAATTTTCAACTCAGTATAATGTGGTCATAAAAATAAAATTTTGTTTCAAATGATCACTGAACTTTCATAACTTGTCCCGTCACTTTGACCATTTTTTTAAAAATCTGGCATCGGAAGTGTGACTAGGGTCACACATGGGGCAATCTTTTACACGTTGAATGCCACGTTACATAGTTCTTCTAATGCAAACCAGACCAATCATATAATCAACCAACCAAAACTGAAAACTTGAGACCCACCCAACCCAACCAAACCACCACCCCTTCTTTCGGTTCAACCCATCCTCTCATCACCTCTCTCAAGTCTCAGCATCCTTCTTGTTATTACTCCTCTCTCTCTCTCTCTCTCTCTCTCTCTCTCACACACACACACAAACTAATTTCAAAACAAGAATTGAAACATGCAACTCTAAACAATCAACAACCCATCTAAGTCAGATTATGAACTAGAAGAAATTTCAACAGTATAACAAATATCAAAATAAAGAATAGTAGCATTTCGATTTAATAGCACATGTGTGTGTAGCGTGCATCTAGTTCATCTGTTTTTTTTTTCATTTCCCATAAAACTCAAAACACAATGACGCAGTTAGATTCAAAACTTACAGCATAGTAAATAGGAAATTCAAATCCACAATGCATTCGAATAATCAGATTTAAACTCAGCATAGATATTTTTTTGTTAAAAAAGAAAACATGGACAGAAGGACTGATATTTGCAGGTTGGTCAGTAATTTCGAGCAAGAAGCAGACTTTTGCAACGCAAACCTACTCCTCAATGGAAAACTCGTTCCTCTTTCAAAATAAAATGAAACCCAGAACCAAAACTTGAAGAAATCAAGATTTTTCAGCGTCGCTTTCTGGCGAAAACGTAATGAGAGGTGCGAATCATTGATAGAGAAACTTTGCGGAGATGAATGATCGACATAGATTTTTAATCAGTTTTGAGTAGTCTGAGAGATTTAGCGTGAACTCAGAGGAGGCAAAAATGGGTTGAGAGACCATGACAAACCAAAGAATGGTTGTAGCCGCATGAAATTGAAGATGATGAAGGAGTGAAAGGTTGGGGTGGAGCTCTGGTAAGTGTTTTTGTTTTAGATTTGAAGCCAACAAGAGAAATTTTGAAATTGGTGTCGGAGATATTGGCTTTGGGGCCAAACAGGAAGATGTGGCGGTGGTTAACCGTTTGGGTTGGCCAGACTTAGAGTTGGTTTAGTTAAATTTAGATTATGGGTTAATAATACTGATGATCACAAAAGTTTTCGAGTTGCTCAAGTTTAATCACAAAAGAAAAAAAATGATACACAGTTGTTACTATTGTTTTTTTTTTTGCTTCAAGAATGTCATTTTGGCTTGAAAACTTGACAGATTGGACACAGTTGGGTCGTCGGATCGGTTAGTTAGTGGTCACTATTTTTTTTGCTTCAAGAATGTCACTTTGCACAGAAAACTCAACAAACTGGACAAACTAGATATAGGCGGATTGTTGGATCAGTTAGTCAAATTGGATCAGACATTTCATTAATTGTCATGTCTGCAAGAAACGTGTCCATTGGAATAGAGGTGGTACGCTTACGGACACTTTATGTCAAATCTGTCAAGTTTTCGGGGCAAAGTGACCTTCTTGAAGCAAAAAATAATAATAATGACCACTATATAGCATTTTTTTCTTTTGTGATCAAACTTGAGCAACGCAAAAATTTTTGTGACCAGCAGTACTATTAACCCTTTAGAATTATGTCCACGTGGCACTCAACATGAGTTCTGATGCCTGGTTTCAATAAAAATGGTCTGAGTGACCTTGTGGGACAAATCATGAAAGTTAAGTGACCATCTAAAACAAAATCTTACTTTTGTGACTGTGTTGTATTGAGTTGAAAACTTTAGTGACCGTGAATAAAATTAACCCGGATTTTGTGTGTTAAAAAACTGACCAAAAAAATGTATATTACAAATATTTTCAGATAAAAACTAAATTACAACACGAGTTTTTTGTATATTTTTTGGGTCCAACCATCTGGAATCCCTTAATTCTGACTAATCCGGATTCGACCCCAGGCAGGACTCTGAAGAGCGGCAAAGGTCTTTCTCAAGAGTTTTAAAGTAGTTGTGTACTCAGGACTCGAATTCGAAATCTCTAGTTAAACTGGAAGAGTCTCACGCTAACTCATTCATACCCTATTGGGTCGAGTTTTTTATATTTAATAAAAAGTTGATATGTTAATTCCCGATTTTTTTTTGTGATTTTATATGCCATTTTATAATCTTGTCATGAAAATTTCATCTAGATTACATAAAATGGCTACAAATTAATGTGTTAAATTAAATTCTATGCTATTTTTGTCAGTTTTTTGTCATTATATATTATTTTCATTCATGTTTTATGAAGCTTTCATTTACGTTTGTATGTTTAAGATAAACTAAGCTCTGTTGGTATTACTTTTTAATATTATTGTTGGTGTAGATGAAAGTATTGGTTCTAAAATTACTTTAGTTAAAATCAAATCACTATTTGGAAAAAAAAATATAAAAGCTGCAGTTAAAGGTAAAGCTATTTTGGGATTTTATATCAAATATTTTAAAAAGAATTTTAAGCTTATAAATGCATGAGCATCCAAAAAATATAGAGAAATGAAATTTCTTTTATTATAATTTTAAAAATGCTCAAATTTGACATTTTGACTATCTTTTGACCACATACTGACCTGTATTTGACAACACGATAAAATAAGTATAAAATGAGAATAAAATAAACATATTATTTTAAATACGAAAATGAGTACAAAACGAGAACAAAGTGTTCTCAATATTTTAGATACGAAAAAATAAGTATAAAATGAGAACAAAAAAAAACAAACGAGTACAAAACGAGAACAAATGAGCAAATGCATACAAAATTGGGTACAAATTGAATACAAATGAGTACAAAAAGAATTGATCACTTTGACCACACGACCAAAATGAGTACAAAATGAGTACATTACCAACAAATTCTTACAAGAAGTGAGTACAAAATGAGTACATCTCACAAATATTTTTAAATTTATTTGGTCAATTATACAAAATGATTACAAGATAAAAAGTTTCATTCCCAATTTCTTGAATGAGAAAAGAAAAGGAGCATCTAACTAAAAAATAAGAAAGAAAAATTCAGGATCACAACATATTCTTACTAGGCTAGCTCTAAAGATCATGAAGACAGAAATAACAACAACAGTCACGGCTAACAATGTTAAAGTATGCAATCCTAAATCGTTGATGACATCTATAGCACTAGCTACATGAACTGACGCATATATTCTAAACCTTTCCAAACAATGCAATCCACATTTGGAGAGGCAAAATCACCGGCAATTAGACAAGGATGAAGCTAAGAAAGGTCTGCCTTTGAGAACATCTCCAGTAACCAAGGAGCATCGACATCGACTTTTCCCACTGTTTGTAGCGCATGACACCACACACATCAGCTTCTTTCGCGGGTAAGAAATACTGGAAACATATATTGTGTGGTAGGAACAATTCCTGATTGAACTTGTATGTTTAACAACATCATTCCCCTGCAAATCAAAAAACAACAAAGAAAATTACATTAGCATCATAAAAAGTTTTTCACACTCATTAAGATTAGACAATTACAAGATAAAAACAATCAATTCTTCAAAAATTCAGGAATTAAACATTCCAAGAAGATTGAAAGAATCTGACCAACATATAAGTGAACACAAGGCAGAGCAGTAAGACAAAAGAAATTATTTAAAACCACTAACATATGTACCTAAAAATATAATCTCACTGGAAACCTCTGTCAAGCCTAATTCAGTAAAACAACTACTATAAATAACCATTTCATCCTCCTAAAACCAAAACCCAATTTGTCTTCACTTCATTACTTCTTATTAATTATTTCAATTTTTTTAAATAATTAATAAGTTGAAACTACTAGTTCACTTCATTGTCAGTAGCTGACAAGGCAAATAGATTTTTTAGTCAATCTTTAAAAATTAAATTAAGAACAAAACCTATTGCAAGTGTCCATTCTTCAGAAGTTAAATCATGAATTGCACAAAAACCCCATCTAATTAGCTTCGCTTTCCATAAACCAAACATATTTTTTTTCTTTCAGCAACGAAGAAGACGAAATACGATTAACTAAAACCAACCTTAAATACTAATTACAACAATAATAGAAAACTGGGATTTCCATAAACCTTCCAGTGAGAATAATTAACACACTCCCCAGGGTAACACTACTTCTACACTCACCAACACCGAACAAAAATAACCATCAATCCCTAAACCCTATAAATGAATAAAATTACAACAATGACACACAATCAAAAAACGAGAGTACCTAAGCTTGGTAGGTTTGTGAGTGGACAGCGATGGCTTGTGACGAGGAGGCGGAGGATCTAGGTGACACAAGGTGTAACACTCCGTCCGTTCCGGTTAGGATTACTATAGATTTTCGACCGAATCCGATTGATCTTGAAGGTAATCGGACACATTTGTCAAGAATTAGGTGTTATCGAACCTCGAGGGAAGTTCAATGCACGTGGGGAAGCATGAAATGTGGAGTGTGTGACTGGAGAGTGAAAAACATACGTAGTACATTGAATAAGACGTATGTTATCTAGAAAAGTAGCTTAACATACATTATATAGGTAAGACATACGTTATCTAGGGCAAAGATGATCAACGTACGTTGGCCGAAAAAACGTACGTTGAGATGTATTTTATTCGAAACCAATAGCTACTGCATGCATCACTACGTACGTTGTGAGGCACAACGTACATTGTGCATCACCACAACGTACGTTGTCACTTAACGAAACGTACGTTGCCTTTGATCTGCAGTGCTTAAAACGCCTAAAACCAGTCATTTCATAATTTCTCTCAAAATTTTCACTCCAAACTCTCTCAACATACCTGGAATTCTCCCACATTGCTTCCCCGGTGTTCCTAATCCATTTCTGAGGTAAGATTGACATCCTTTCTTGGTTTTAAACATGTTTTCATGCCTTGATTCATAACATGCAATTTTGGACAAATCATTCTAAAATTCATATTTTTAGAGGTTTCTGAGTTAATGCATGTTAAAGGATGTAAGAATAGGTTAGAAGAGACTTGTAGGAACATGTTTCAAGCTTTGAATCAACTGATTTGGTGAATTTTTGGGAGAGAGAGGGTTAGGTATGGGTTTTGCTAATTTAATGATAATTTGTTACTTGTTGGAGAATTCTGAGGTTATATTCGTGTTCAGGAGGTGAAATTGAGTAGGAATGTCAGTCTAGTTTTATCGGGAATCGAGCGGAGCGTTATTTTGGCATTTTTGCAAATATTTTCTCGACGCGGCATAATTGGGGTGTTTTTGCAAATATTTTCTGCAGTAGGTAGATTTGTAAACTTTAGAGAGTTAAGGGATAGATTGCAATTATTGGAATTTTAGGGACTGACTTGTAATTTTATGGGTTAAAGTTTAATTCGCGATTTCTGGTAGTTCGAGATAGAATTTAGGGATTCTGACTTATAGAATGCGAGTTGATAATCCCAGGGTACCTCGAGAATGGTTTCATAAATTATCAATTCTCGGGGTACTAAAACGTAATTTCCTGGGTCGGGAACCAAACTGTAATTTTATGTGGATTTTGAATTTTGGATCGAAAGTGATGGATTCCCTTTCGGATCATAATTTGGGTGACTTCGAGTGTCTACACTTGCATTTGCATATCATGCATTGGGTATTGCCACAATACCACATATTTATTATTATTTGGTTACATTTGCATAGCTCCTTATGGTTGCTAGTACGAGCAGCTACCCATCAGTGGAGATTGATTGGTGACATTTGCTTGGACTCTTAGGTGAAAGAATAGCAGCTTCAGACACATAGGCTGTGTCTTTTGAAAATTATTATGCTTTTGATGTGTTCATCTTATATATGAAATTTGGATTAATAAAGGTTTCACTAATTAATAATATGGTTTATGTGTTTACAAAATTTGGAATTTGGTTTATATATATATATATATATATATATATATTGGATTAGGGACACATAGCTACGAACTAATGTAGCCTTTGGTACACCAATGCCCTGAGAAGGCCTATTTACCAGGGTAATATGGTAGTCGTGCGTCCGGCCAGACCACATGCTCTGCTTGAACTAATGGGTGGCTCAGTCCCCCTTCTGTTATCTATTTGTTTTGGTGTCTACCCACATTTGTTATATACTCTGTATATGTGTACTCTGTATTCTGTTTGTTGCATGCTATTTGCTTTGTTTGAGAATGATTTCAAAATTTGTTTTTAAAAGAATATTATGCGTAGAATGTATACGTAGGTATACATATATAAATATAATGCATGTGGTATTTTCAAATGTTTTCAAAATGGACTCTGTGACACACGTATGAGGCTATTTGGAGTGTTATTCCTCACTAAGTTTTACTCACTCTTTAACATTTTCAGGTTGACTAGGAGTTTGCACCATTCGCCGTTGCATCTCAGTGAGGCGTCTGTATACTTTGGTGAGTGGCGCCCTTTTGTTCGGGCTCTCCTCCTATGCTTAGAGGTCCACGCTATATGCTGTGGTTTATCAGGTTTTCACATTTTGTATTTGGAGATACTTATTTATTCATATTTTGTCTATTATGACTTATACTATTGTACGATATTTTATTGTATATATATATATATATATTATAAATGGTTTTATATTGTTTCAACAAAATTGGTTAATAATGAATAAATGGGTAGTTATTTGTAACTCTAAGGCTTGTGCAAGATGGGTCGGGCTCCCATAGACGGTCCACCCTGTACGCCAATCATGGCCCGACTTTGGGTTGTGACAGGAGGAATTTTTGATGTGCTCCCTGGAAGTTTTCTAAGTGCGTAATTTGTCTATTAAGTACGTAATGGATGGAGTCAAATTCTTCATGTGCTGTCGGAAAATTTTCTACGCACGTAAAACTATCTCTACGCACATAAAATGGTATGTGCTTTTAACTTGTTGAAGCCCTGAATTCGTTTAGTACATAAGGAGGGAAGAAGGCACATAAAATCGAAAAAAGGAGCTATCTTGGAAACTGCACTTAAGAACGTAATCTGTAAGCTTAAGCACATAACTCAGAAGCTGACAAAGTTTGACAGACCATTATGACCTCCTCGAAATTCGAATTTGATTATTCCTGATTCGCTAATATAAAAGAATATTCAAAGTGCAATCTTGGAAATTCGTTAAGTACTTAAGCTGTAGAGTTAAGTACTTAAGTGATACAACTTTTGGTGCTCAGAATTTTCTTCAGCACTTAAAAAGGGAGTTAAGCACTTAAAAAGGTTATGGAAGAGGTGCAAATTTTCAGGGTATCCATTAAGCACGTAAGGAGGACATTAAGCACGTATAAGAGAAGCAAAGAAGATCTAAAAATAACAGAACTCAGAGTTAAGCACGCAAAAAGGTATGCTACGCACATAAAACCCTGATGATTGAAAGAATTAAGCACGTAACTTATGGTTACGCACGTAAGTCCTGCTGACGTCACTGAAATACATAATTTTTAACTTACTCACAACGGCTCTTTTCACTATGCTAACGGCTACTATTCACTCTGTGAGTATAAAAGGATGTCTCTAGAAAGAGAAAGAAAGAGAGATACATTGCCTAAGCTTTGATTCATTGTTTTGTGCTTCATTCTCTCTTCTTTCTCATTGGTTATTCGCATCAACTTTTGAGTTATTGTTTTGCTGCGTTTTTAGGTTGGTATGTTAAGTTTATAGCGATTGAGAAATCATTGTAACAAGCTTTAATTGCTTGAAAGGTATTTAGGTTTTTGCTTGTTTTGTTTCTTCAAAAAACAAGAGTGATTGTGAGGTTTACTTGTTTGATTCATTAATAAAAACAAGTGTAAAGGTTTCTTGTGAGTTTAGAAAACAAGGTTGTGTAAGAGGTTTCTCTCCACCTGCGAAGTGAGGAGAAATTAGTGGATTCAAACTCTCAAGCATATTTAAAGAGTGTACGTAGGTTAAAGAGGGTCGAACTACTATAAAATCGGAATTTGTTTTCTCTAACCCTTCATCTCTTTAGTTTATATTTTATATCTTTGCGTTTTGGATTATGTTATTGTTTTGGTTTTCGAAATATTGAAAAAGGTTTGAAATTTTTTTTAAAATATTGTTTACAATCCAATTTACCAATCTCTAAGATTGTCATCTTGAGCTAACAATTGTTTCGTTCAACAAATTTTTTTATTTGCTCTTTGGTGGAAATCAAAATTTCGATCCTTTAATATTGAAGTTGACTCCAACACCGATAAAATACAAGAGCATTTATTTTTTGACTGATATACAAACTCATTTATTGATCGACAATGTTTTTGTGTATGAAGCGAATAGCATATCCATTCCATACCTCTTCATAAAGCTCGTGCATGCCTTAACTTTCTGCTCAACTGTCTGTCTCTCTGTCTATAACAGTAAACTTTCGTTTGACACATGCCATCAAGTGCTTTGTTTTTCTTCCATTGAAGTCAAAGAAACAATGTTAAAATATATAGTTAAGTGGGCGATATTCTTTTAATTTACAAATATAAGTTTTAAACATTTCGAAGCAAACTTTTTTTTTTTTTTGCCAACCTCGATTCCCCAACTCAATGTCCCAAATTCAGGAGATTATGCCTAAAATCGGGCTTACTTGCCTCTGAGACAAGCCGAGGCAAGCAAATTACTTCATTTGCTCCATCCAAATTGTTAGGTTTAGTCAAACAAAGGATGCATTCTACCTTTTGAGTTAGAGAAATCCTACAATATTTTTTTGAAAGTTAACAAGAGACTGTTATTGAAGTAGATATGAATCAGAAAACATGGTGTTAGAAAAAAATACAACATTATAGTAACCCCACAAAATAAATGAGAGGCGTGGAAATTTGACTTGGATCATGTGATCCCGTAATATGGTCCCATAACTCAACCACTAAAATGAGTAAATGGTCCTCACTCCAAACCTGAATTCTTCTCACATTTTCACTTCTTCGTGTGAAAATTTAAACTCATAAAAACGTGAATCATTCTCACTCACTTATCTCCCTCACGTGTATACCTTGAAGTACTTTTCAATAAAATAAAATCTAATTTCTTTGTATTGGTTCTTACTTCTCATTAAAAACCGAATCTCTAGTCTTTTAATGCTGAAAACAATTCTTGTATCAATGAGTTGTAAACCCATTGGTAAAATCTCTAACAATTTGAAACAAATGTGAATGACAGTTTGAAAGGTAGATACCACAAATTCTGGACTTTGTTAGTGAAATAGATTGCATAGTAAAATAGAAAGAATCACAGGTCCTGCCCAGTTGTGGGGACTGGAGTTGCTTGTTTCTTAGCCTCATTATAAATGGCCCTGCCAAGCCATGTTTATGACAAATGAGATCCTGTTTCTGCAATGGCTGAAAACCTGTCAAGAAGGAAAAACAAAAGAATGTGGTAATGATACCTGGTACATTCCTGGCGAATTCCACGATGCTTTAAGCTGAAGTGGTTTAGCACAGCAGGAGCTACCTCTGCTAAAAATTGAGAAATCAATACACTGCTCTTTCTAAGAGTTGCTCCAGCAAGAATTCCGGGAAAAGGGCATTATTCTTCGCCTATGTGCATACTATTATTCTAGGAAAAACACATCTCTTCCTTTTCAGGCATTTGTGATCGTAAGATTGCAGATTTCACCAGGCGCAAAATCACATCGAACTTCAACATGTGTAATTTGATTTCAAAAATTCAAACAATCCATCCTAAACAGGGTTGTGCATAAAAAGGACAAGATAAATGAAGCTAAAAAATGTCATCGTATTATCTAATATATCTGTCCGGCCAAAAGTCAATAAAACAGTACCGCTTAGTCTACTTTTGAGCTTAAAAGTAGGACTTGGGTGAACAATATACAAAAATGGCAGAAAAGTGATCACCTGCAAGAACAAAATGATAATTTCTGAAGTCTAAATGCTCTTTATCTCTTCAAGCACCAGAGCAAGAACATCATGCGAAAAGGTTCACTGGCCAGATTGTTAGGACAAAATGATTCTCAAGAAGCAAAAGTTCCACAAACATCCATACTTGGTCTCTCATGTCCCCAGATTAGGTGCTCGTGTAGATACAGGAGGACCATGAGAGTATCTCCATTGGTCACATGCTAAGCATTTATCCACATCTACACCGTTCTCCAATGTGCAGAATTTGCAAGACCAAATTTTGTACTTGATACCGACATCTTTGGGTTTCTCCGCACAACAAACTTCACATAATGGGGCCAATGGCTGCAACAATCCATCATTTGAATTAAACACATTGTTGGTTCTTTTAGGAAAGAGGTCTAAAAGAACAATAACTTATCATTTGAACTAAACATATTGTTGGTTCCTTTAGCAATGACATTTTTCATGACAAACATTTTGTTTATTTAATTATGGATACTACATCCAATTAATTAATATTGCTTCATAAGGCAATTAAAGTCATCATCTTATTAGTTGAAAAGAGAAGAATGAACAATGTGTCTGCATTAGTATTAAACAGAAATGATGTAATAGCAATATATATGTATACTTAAATATGAAACTAATATAACTACACATATTACTTACTGGATTTAATAAGGTGCATATCCCACATTGCCACATAGCAGCCCCCCCTGGCATTTCTGCTGCAACATGATCAGGCACAGATTGAAAAGATGAATTGCTGGTTAAATCTACAAAGCCAGCTTTTGGATGAGATGTTAAATCAGAAGGTACAATGCGGGTTCTTTTTCTATGGCTGCTGACATGATCATTTGTGGACCCACAAATTGAGGGACTTTCTGATAAATCCACAAATCCAGAGTTTGAATGATCATCAAAATGCACGGAATCTGTAATGTTATCCGATCCAAAATTTCTTTTCCGATCATTGCATTCACCTGAGGTTTCAGCCACTTTTGCCCCAGCGACCAAGCTTTCAGATATGTCAAAACTACCTTCTACATCTTCAAAAACTTCAGCAGATTGAGAACCGCACCAAATCTCATCCTGTAATCTCCTTTCTGCAGCCATTGCAGCAGCTTGTATTGGACTAAGAGCACCCATTATGCTGCTGTCTCCACCCAGTCTTTTTGGTCCAGATGGGAGTAATGATCCTAGTTTAGCTCTCTTTTCTGCTGCAGCAAGGGCAGTTTGGAGAAGAGATGAAATAGGAGGCTGACGGTAAAATCCCCCTAAACGTTTTCCAGGAAGATCAAACCCCTCCCCAGTGCCAGTTATTCCCTTAGAAATAAACTCCTCACATTCCTGCTAAATGCAACAAAAACAAACGAGCAAAGCCATTAATGTAGCAAATTAATCTTCCTAAAAGGCATCATGTGCAGCATAATTTAGTATCATTCAACCAAAAAGCTTAAAATATACTTAATAGACAACCTTTCTAAGTTCATCCCAGAGCTTGTAGAAACTGGCATTGTGAGGACCATGAGCATTGTGACAAAGCTCATGAAGCATCGTATCAAGAACCTGATCATATGGAATGAAATCCCAATCCCTGTTCACCCTACGAAGCCTCAGCTTTACATGTACCCCAGCTCCCACATTCAACCCCAGAAGAGACGGATTGTTGGGACTACAATTCCATCACCATATTCAACCTTCATCAGTAAAATTTAACAAATTTATGTACAAAAGACGCACCCTAGACACTCATATCAAAACGAACAGCAAAAATTACAATTTCTTATAAAGATCATAACTTTACGCAATTGAGCAACAATGCCATTTACTTAAAGTTACCAACTCCTAACACCTACTACCATCAATTATATTCACATTTCTATTATCTTCTCTCAATTTTCTTGGCAACCAAAGAGAATACACAAAAATAAAAATTTTCTTTGAAAAACAGGGAAAAGAATTACCAAAATTCAGATAAAAGCTTGACACGCCAATTGCGTTTTCGCATGATGGGTTGGACCTGTTTGGCGATTTTCTCGAGTATTTTTCTGGCTTCTTCTTCTCCTGGTTTCCTCTTCAATGCTTTTACTTCCCATACTTTGTGTAAATCCCCCAAATTCATCGCTTCTTGTTCCTTTTTCTTTTGAATCGGTAATCAAATTCAAAATCTGATGAAAACCCAGAATTTAAGTCAGAGCATTTGGAATCGAACGATGCGTCGTTCGAATTAATTAGTTCGAAGTGGAGATGAATTGAAGGGAATTGACTGCGACGAAGAGGAAGGTTTATTTTGCGTTTTCAATTTTTGTGTGAGAGGTTAGCGAGACATAGAAATGTGTCGGAACCTTTTAGCTCCTTCCTTTCTTTTTGTTGCAATAAATTCTTGTTTAAGTTAGTCTTGTAACAATTAAAAAAAGTTATTTTTCTCCAAAATAAATTTAATCTTTGTTTATCCAAAGATTAGAAAGTCTCAATTTTGAACTTTAATATGAGAAAATTTAGAATTTAATAAATCAATTTTATTCAGCTCGAGTTTATATTAATTAAATATAAAAAAAATTAATAAATTTATAATTTATTGATATCGAAACTATCCCAAGTACTAAAAGGTCGAACATTAATTCACGATAAAAATAATAAAATAATTCATAAAAAATGAAACATAAGAAAGATATTTAAATATAGATGTTCAAATAAAAACAATTAAGATTAACTGATTATATCAGTATACTTTATATCTTAATTGCTAAAAATGCACAAGTAATAATATATTAAACATATTTAGAATACTGATTACTGACTTAATGATATATTAAACATTTTTTATGATTACTGTCAGTATATTGAATTCTTACAATTTACTGAATAATAAATTATTTTAGATTCAGACAGAAAATAGAACTAAAATTTAAATTTATATAATTGGATTTATTTCATAAAAAACAGTATCATGTATTGAATCAAGGATAGTTAACATTTATATCCCTTTGTATTTTGATGATAGAACAAAATTGGGCTTTGATTCTTAATCATTTTGTCACTGACTTTGTAAGATATCTCGAGTAAAAGAATCAACAACTTGAGTAAGAAAGATGTCCAGAAGTTGTGGATTAAATGTTACAACTCGAGTAAGAATATGCATAGCTCGAGTTGTTCAAATGGCATACAACTCGAGTTAAATAAAGGATAAAGGATAACTCGAGTTAAATAAAGGCCAAATCGGGTTAAATAATGGATAACTCGAGTTAAAATAATGCTAACTCGAGTTAAATAGCCTGGGCAAAATTTAACTCGAGTAAAAACTTCTATAACTCAAGTTAGAGCTTAGAAGCGAAGCCTGACACTATCAATATTCAAATGTCGATGTTCCAACGGTCAGAACACATGGATTGTTGGAATTCGCGGCTCTATTATGACATTCATAAGCAATCATGGCAGTGGAAGTAACAAAAATTTTATGCCTTGAATTCCCCCAAGGACCCATGCATATCAACATATATAATTAAGGTTAGAAGATTTACCTTTTACCAAGGCTCGATTGTTCGGTTGTATGAGACGATGGTGTAGCTTTTAGCACCAAAAACCTGAATCACCTTGTGGAATCACGTTGCCTTTGCGCGAACGTAGCTAGAGGTATCCACACGAACAAACTTACCTTGGATTAATTTTAGTGTACTAGCACTTCTTTTAGAATCACTATTCTAAAGCTCACAAAATAATTTTCTCTCTTTGAAAGTGACACTCTCAAATTCGGCTATGCCATGGAATAATGGAAAGGTGTGCAACCCTATTTATAGGCATATGAATGGACCTAAATAGGCAGCACAATGGGGCCGAAATTTCCCTCTCCTTGCCCTAGTAGGATTCGGCCTTTTTCCTCTATTGGAAGAGGTGTGCCGAAATTCCTCTCCTAGTCATACTATGATTTGTATTTCTTGTCCTACAAGAATACGTAGTCCTAATTAATTTTGTCACATACTAATTAGGATTTTATTTCCCTTGTCATACAAGAATAAAACTCCTAATTAGTTATGGACTCCTAATTAATTAATACATGTGCCAAAATACTCCTTGTCACACAAGGATTGCAATCCTTAAAAATAGAAGATGGAGAGCCGAATTTCTCCCTTACTTTTAGGGTTATTGTGCCGAATTTTCTCCCTCCATTTTAGGTTAGGAAGGGCCGAAATTCATCATGGGTCTTATTAATATTATTGGACTTTTAACTATATGATATATTATCATAAAATTAAATCACTCAAACAATCCAATTCGTTCTTGTGTCTGACCCAATAAGCTCACTCGAAATTCGCAATGGGC
>CAODLS012075938.1:0-15876 GCA_948243855.1 Flueggea neowawraea
GTGTGTTGGAAGCCTCACTTTGTTGATGACTTCGCATTTGTTCTGTTATCATTAACTCCATTTGGTTGTCGAAATCATCCAACAATACTTCATTTTGAATAAAATTTGTCATAAAGTTAGCCTATTAGTCATCCATTTTGCTATAATTGTGTGAAGTGGTGTTCAGTGGTGCATTTCTTTCTTCATTGGTCCCCTTTTATATATATATATATAAATGTATAACGACTAGTTTTTACAACAGCTAGTTTTTTACGGCTAGTTTTTATAACGGCCAGTTTTTAACAACGGCTAGTTATTTGAAAAATTCCACAGTAAATTGCATGTGAAAATTAAAATTGCATTGGAAAAGTAAAATAATATTATGAAAATTACATTAAAAACTAACAAATTACAACATAAATTAAAACCGTAATAAAATATTCATTTTTTGTGATAGAAGAAGAGAATTGGAAATTGATGATAGATGGAATGAAGTAGAGATGAAATGAAAATAGAATGTAAAGCGAATGAGTATTTAAAGGAAAAAATTTGAAAAAAATATATATATACTTGTGACCATTGTAAATAAAGATCACAAATCAAATTTGGCAGTTGTTTACATAGCCGTCGTAAAACAACGGCCCAGCCCAAAAGGTAAAAAAAATAATTTTTTTACTTTTGCAAGGCTCACTGTCAATGGGTCCCGTTGTGAGGCGGCTGATGCAGACCAATCTACCTCACATTTGATATTTTTTATTGGTACCCACGTTGGAGATCTAATGAATCCCTATTAGCCCCTTGATAAGTTTGCTCTGAAATCATTGACGGCAAAGCAAATTACTTAATTATCCTTCCTTAAAAATGAAACTCTCGTGTCGGATCCTCATTTCCAATTTTAGTTTCTCTTTCTTCTTTCTCTCAATAAAATTTATCCCCAACTTCTCTCTATCCTATTCAAAGCGGCAAACCTTAAAAGTAACCTCTCCCATAGCCTTTCTCTCTCTCTGCCCTACGCTGGTTATCACTTTTTCTCCTCTCTCTCTCTTGTTGTTCCTTTCTCTCTCTGCGCATCCTCTCCTTTCTCTCTGTCTTAGCCTTCTACAACAATGGCTTTTTTACCCTTCTCTTCTCCTCAAACTACCTTTGCTTATTGTTCCAATATTACTTCAACTTTCATTGGTTTCGACCACAGAATAAAAAATTCATTCAAAGATCTTATTTTTTAACACTCAAAAATTCAATCTTTTGTCAAGAAACAGGATCTTTCCAATAAAAAATGTGGCCAGTGATCAAAGACAAGAACTTTCGGATACCGTCACTGAAGGGGTTCTCTTTATTCAATTTTCGTCCATGAGCAGATACTTGTATGTAATCCTGAGGCATTCGAGTGTGCAACTCCTAATAAACAAAGTATAGTATACGTTGTTTCTCCTTGTACGTGTTTACTTTCTTCTCATTTTTTTTATTTGAGCACCCATTTTTCCCAATGGTGTGATGCATTCTAAACATGGTGGAAGTATGATCGATTTCATTATAGATAAGCTTGGAAGTATTCATAGTTTTTTTTTGTTGGTCCTACTTGTTTGATCCAAGAAATAGGATCATCCATGTAGATCTTGTGCTGCTGGCCTGCTGCTTCACTTGTTATAGTCTTCCTTACGAAATAACCTGACTATGTATTTTATTAAAGAATAGTCTATGATGGACCAACCGTAAGGTTACTTGAGGTATAGTTCATTATAAGGAAAACAAAAAAAGGAATGTGATGATTGGTGGAAGAATTAGCTCTTCTGCAGGCCACCTGTTAGATTGGGTTACTAGTGGGAAACCAACCTGTTGACCTTTGCCCATGTTTTTTGTTGTTTATGTCATTTGATCTACATGTGGCTCCCGAAATTTTGGAAAGAGAGAAGTAAAATTGTTGGATAACAGAATGAAGAAAACGGGGTGGGTTGAGGCTACCAGTCTCTTAGCCAAAAGGCCAAACAATAACAAAATACGAACTAATTATCATTTCTATGCGAAGAAGCCACCGTCAAGTTTGCAAATTACAGTGCAAGAATGAGGAGAACAACAATATTACCGAAAATAAAACTTCCAAAACTTCTTATTCAACTACTGGCACGGTGATTGTCCGGCAGATGCTCGCGAATTATCTCCAAGAGGCTGTATCTGGTGATGATGTTCATATTTATATTTGCTGCAGGTTGGTACATGGTGGCCTTTGCTCTGTTTTTTCCCTTTTCCATCTTTTTTTTTTCATATGCAGTTTATATGATACATAGAGGTCTTATAGGAAGCTATTGAACAGGCAGGTTTTATCGGGCAACTTACAAAAATTCACTCTTTTGAAAATTTAATTACAATGTGCTTCACTCACTTTCTTATTTTTCCCATACTGCTCTTTTCTTTTATCTTTTCGTACGGATCCGTAAAAATCACCATTCTCGTACGGAAATCAGAATTTTATTAATTTTCCTATTTGATAAAAAATAAACTATAAATAAACCTTAAAATAGAAAAAAATAAACTTAAAATAAACCTTTTTAAAATTTAAATAAACTTTAAATACACATCATTTTATATTTTTTTACAATTCAACCATTATATTTTTTTTATTTTCCATTTTTGGTCTTTTCTGATTTTTTTTCAATTTATTCCACTTCTTATACTAATTAATTGTCTTTCTTTTTGCAATTCTCCATTTTAAAATTTCTTTTTTTATATTTTTAATCTTAAGAAACCTTTAAAACCAAAAATAAACTTAAAATAAACCTTTAAACAAAATAAAAAATAAACCTAAAATAAAACTTTTAAGATTTTTAACTAAACCTAAAATGAACTTAAAATAAACTCAAAATAAACCACTTAAATAAAATAAACTTGAAAAATAAACCTTTAAAATCTTTAAGTTAATCTTGTAAAACCTAAAATAAACTAAAAAAAAAAACCTAAAATAAAGCATTTAAAAAAATAAAATTAAAAAATAAACCTAAAATAAACCCTTTAAAATTTTTAAATGAAATTTATTAAATCTAAAATAAACTTATAATAAGCCTTAAATCCTTATAAAACTTAGTATAACTTAAAAAAAAAACCTTAAAATAAACTTCTTTAAATCCTTTAATTAAAAAAATGTTCAATAATTTTTTTTTAAAAAATAACAAAACCCTAACAAAGAACATCAAACACAAAAACTAAAATCCTAGCAAACAAAAACAAGCCCCCACCATCAACAAACACAGATTCGCCGCCACCTTCAAAATCAAGTCGAAACCTTAGCAAACAAATAACAAAAAAACACGCCGCCACCATTTCCATCAACCAAAACAGATCCGCCGCCACCTCCATCTCTGATGCCATTAGAACGAGACGAGGACAGTGAATTGAACGAGATCGAGGAGGCGACCAAGCAGACGAGACCGAGGAGAGGAAACCGAGGAAGAGAGTGACCAAAACGACATTGGAGAGAGAGAACAGAGAAGAGGTCGAGCACAGAGAGAAGAGACTAGGAAAGAAAAAAGAAACTGGCGGATGAGAGAAGGAACTGCGACGGAAACGGCGGTGGAGAAGAAAAAAAGACGTAGATACGAGGAAGAGAGTGACGCGAGAAGAGAAGAGGAGAGCAATTGAGATAGGAGGATGAAGGCATTGGTCAATGAGAGATAGGAGGATGAAGGAGTCGTTTGAATTAGAGGGAGAGAGAATGAAAATAGAGAGAATGAGTGAAAGAGGAAAGACAGGTGAGAGAAAAAGAGGAAAATACAAGTGAGAAAAAAAGAAAAAAAGATAGGCATGCAGAGATTTGCTTTTACAGTATAAAAAAACAACTTTTATAGTATAAAAAAAATAACTTTTGCCATACGGAAATGAGACGAAATGATGGCTCCGTGTCACGATAATTAAAACTGTAAAAATGGTGTGTGGTGTAATTATTCCGGTTAAATCTCTGCTTGCTGTACAAAGACGATCCAAACTCTTCACAAAAGTTTACGTACAACCTATCTAGATCAAATTCTGTCGTACGGGATATTGGGACTACCTCTATAAAAGAAAATCACTATGGCCATGGCAAACAATTGTTCTTTCTGAATAGGATTTGATAAGATTCTTCACACGCTTTTGGTCAGATAAAAGTTCCAGTTCTCACTTGTTTTTTTCTTTCTCCATCTTCTTGGCTTGTACTGCAAACTGGTTTCATGCATAATTATGCTTTGCAGGCAAGTTTAAGAGGCAATTCTGCTATAACTATGGCCAAGTCAATTTCAGTGAGGATGTAAAGAACTGAGCAGAACTGTTATCAAGTATTATCTTTTAGTGTTACGAGGTGCTAATATCTAGTATGACTAATAATTGAGGTCCCTTTTGCTTTATTGTTTTTTTTCTATTCTTTTTAAGAAGATAAAAAAAATAATAAAATCTAAATTAATTATTTTACTATTTATCTCTATTAAAATTCGAACTTGAAATGTTCACATGTAAGTATTAGGTGATTATCATCAGACTCACTTTTTTACTTTATTGTTGGAAGTATAAGATATTGTCAACCAATGCATGGACTTTATTAAGTACAGTGACCAAATTTGCCATCTTTTAGCTTTGTGAATAGATTATAGTTGTGTTATTAAATATTTAGAAAAAAAACCCTCCTCATTTCTTGATATGTGAAGGATCTTGTATGCAAGACATTTGATGAGTTTTGGTTTGAGGAGTTGTTTGGGACCAGATAAACCCGAGGGTAATGTGAATAAGTAATCTCTAGACGGCGGCATACAGTGCCTGTCGCCGCTGGTACAGAAGACACAAACATCTGCGGGGTACAATTCAGTTGTGTTGGGATAACATATTGACATAGAAATGGTCAAAGTTTAGGTCAAAGTGAAGAAGTCTGGGTCAGATGTAACAAAATAAATTGAAAATTCTAATATTCTTTATGAACAGTCTCTTGAATGATATCTAATGTTAGTAATCAGATACATTATAACTTATAAGTTGCATTAAAAATTATTATTTTAATCATTTCAAGAGTGAAAATTCAATGTCTTTCTTTTCGATTTTAATTTTATTATACTCTAAATAAGTATTTGCTTGATAGTCTTTCATTAACCAAATTAATATCACACTCTAATTCTATTTGTCTTCATCAAATTATGTGATCACGGCTACTATGGCTTGTGTTTCCGCAATGCCTCTTAGATGTTGGTGGATGGGAGTGAGAATTAGAACAACTTAGAAGAGGGAAGCAAGGAGCGAGTTCAACAAACAAAGAAAAATAAGGGTTTTGTTAGAGAGAATAGCAATAAAGTGTAATTTGAGATTTTGTTTCCTAGAAGAGAGAGGCTTCGATTAAAAAAAGGTTAATTTTTTATATCACCTACAAAATTATTTTTTTAGATTGTTTGTTAAATTATTTTTTCTCACTGTGACATGTGGATTTATGCCTCAATATGATGCCTTAGAAATTTAAGGCCTCAACAACCATCATAACTAATATTACCTCTATCCCACAATAATAAACATTGATAACTTTACACAAAAAATTTAAAAATAATAGTTTCAATAGTTGCACCTGTTTAATTTCACAAATTTTTCCATTTGTACCGTTTGAATAAATGTGTTAGTAATCAATGAATTTGTTTGGAGAACCAAATATCAGCAATATTCTAAATTTGATAACCAGATCAAAAAAAAAATTGTGCGCCTATATCTTGAAACAAAGTGTAACAGCCAAAATGACGAAAAGTGAGTATTATAGATCATCATTACAATCATCCATTGATCACAAGTACAAAACAACCATTGACACCATAATCCCTTCCAAAAACCCAACACATGACATTGACTAAATGTCACTCAGAGTCAGAACTTACCAAATCAGCAATACTCCGAGATCAAAAAAGATAGGCTAGATATTCCCAAGCTGAAAGCCGCGGCTCTACAAAATCACTCTGACATCTAGCATCAAATCCGCCAACAGGAATGTTGAATCTTGTAAATTGGATTACAACCTCGACAATATGTTTGAATTTCTGCAAAACAGGTAATCCAAAGATTTTGAATCAATTTGATCACACAGATCATAGAACCAGAGTATATACAGACAAACAAAGCTTTACCAGTGGTAGCATCCAAGATTGTGCATACAACTACACTAGGTGGATAAGGATTATGGAGCTCCGTTTCAGCCAAAAAAAATGTCACGTGCCCAAACGGCGAATCGTAGTAAGGAAACAAGTTAATAATCGTTTGTTGTGTTGTCATTTTTTTAGTATCCAGAGTCGTTCAAGTTTAATTGTATTTTCTTGTTTTATTATTCATATTCTAATAAGTTGTCAGATTGTTACAATAGACACCGCTACTATAAATAAGGAAATATTGTATGATCTCATTAATGAATTTTCACACAACAATTATTCTCTCTCAAATCTCTCTCTCTCTCTTAAATCTCTCTCTCTCTCTCGTCTCTCAATCCCTATCTCTACTCTTCTTCTTCTTCTCAATTTTTGTTTCTCTGCTTCTCCAAACCTTTGTTTTCTTCTAAATATACTAGGTCCTTGACATTTGGTATTAGAAAACATCCGTTGATTGGAGTGTGTACCTTCACCATGGCCGACAGCATCGTTTGAAAACCCTGGATGAACAAGTGAAAATAATGGAAATCAAATTTGTGGCATTATAGGAATTACCGATGAAGTGGGAAGAAGTGCAAAAAGAAACTGCTGAGATGAAACTAATGATGAAGAGTATGATGGAGATGATGAGAAATATGCAATACCAACAAACAGCGAATGGAAGCTCTTCTGAGCTTAAATTTGACGCTGGAAAAAGGATTATCCCAACACTCATTCATCCAGAACCCCAAACACTAACACCATCCCATACACCATCTCAAATGCTTACCCAAACACAGAACCATACCCCTATCGTTACTCAAACTACCACAGAAAACTCCCTCTTACCCATTTTACAAACACCACTCCAGCTACAACAAACTGAAAGTGGAAGTTCAACCTGAAGTAAACCTGATTTTGGAAAATGGATCCTACTTACACCAATCCAGATTGCACCAGAAACACCCATTCCAAACACAACATCAATCAATACCCAACCCGATCCTAAAAACTCTTTCCTACCCATTATACAAGCACAAACTCAGATTTGGCCCCGTTTAGACTTCCCTATCTTTGATGGCACTAATACCAGAGCTGGGTTGAGAAGATGCAGCAAAATCTTCCAAATATACTAAGTGAAAGAAGAATTTCAGGTGGAGACGGCAACAATAGGTGGAGACGACAACAATGTTCTTAGACACTAAACCAAACATCTGGTTTCAGGAGTGGAAGGATGGAAAACCCATTCTCAAATGGGATGAGTTTGTAACTGCATTTTGTTCCAGATATGGAGAGCGAGAAGAAATTCAAGTTGTAGAGGAGTTTCACATAATAAAGTAGATCAGTACAGTAGAAGATTATTGGGAGAGATTTGAAGACCTCAAATCATTGGTAAGAAAAATAAACCCTATATTTATTAAGTCCTATCTTGTTAAGGTATTTGTTGGAGGTTGTGATGTAGTATTGGGACTGGATTGGATGTAAACTTATGACTCTATTCAGTTTGGTTTGAAGAATAAAGAACTCACAATCCATGATAAGAGTGGACCCATTATTTTAAAAGATGAAAAAGAGAGCAAGACATTTGGAGTACTTAAGGGAAAATGGGTGCAAAAGTTATTCAGGCAGGAAATAAACAGTGTGACAGGGCATTTATTTATGATGGTGTAGGAGGACAACAGTGCAGGTAGTTGTCATAATAAGTTGGAGAAATTCCTAGCTGAGTTTAATGATGTATTTCCATTTTTAATACAAACCGATCATTTCAGTTTAAAGTATTTGTTACAACATAAGTTGAGTTATGAACTTCAAGAAAAAGGGCCTCACTAAGTTGCTTGGGTTGAATTATCAGATTCAATATAGGAAACGAAATGATAATGATGCAACATATTCTCTTTCAAGGTTGTATGAGGAAGAGAATAGTGAAGCAGAATTGCAAGCAATCACAATCATAACTCCAGAGTGGCTAAAGGAAGTAATACTCTGAGATAGCTGAACTAATCCAGAAGCTAGAAGGTAACCCTAATCCTAACTCAAACTATACTTGTGGGGACGAACGATTGAGGTACAATAGCAGATTAGTGATTGGCAAAATGAAGGGCTTAAGAAAGGCAATTCTTCAAGAGTTGCATACATCTCCTAGGGGAGGGAATTCAGGATACCATGCAACCTATTACAGAGCTAGGCAACGTGTTCATTGGCCTAATTTAAAGAAGAAAATTAGAAGGGTAGTCGGGGAATACGAGGTCTGTCAACGATGCAAGAACGAAAATGTTGCCTATCCTGGGCTTCTAGAACCTCTGCCTATAACTGAAGGTGCTTGGAGGAGTGTAAGCATGGACCTCATAGAGGGATTGCCTCCATCGGAAGGCAAGAACACCATTTTTGTGGTGGTAGACAAGTTTACTAAATACAGTCACTTCATTCCTCTCACAAACCCTTTTATAGCTTTAACTGTGGCACAAGCTTACATGTCTAATGTTTACAAATTACATGGGATGTCTGAAAATATTATCTCTAACCGGGATACAGTTTTCACCAGTCAGATTTGGCAATAATTGTTCAAACTCATGGGGACTAACCTAAAGTTAAGTTCTTCCTACCACCCACAGACTAACGGATAGATAGACAGAACAAGTCAATCAATGCATTCAAGCTTACCTAGGATGCATGACATTACAAAATCCGAAAAAAAAATGGGGAAGGTGGCTTTACCTGGCAGAATGGTGGTACAACACTTTGTTTCATTCTTCCCTGGGCATGACTCCGTTCGAAGCTTTCTATGGCTTTAAACCTCCAGTGCACTCCGCCATAGTGGATCGAAAGCCTAGGGTAGTGTCAGTGGCTTCATTCTTGCAAAAGTGAGAAAAAATGGTCAATGACCTCAAGAAACATCTCTTAAAAGTACAGGATCATATGAAATCCCAAGCTGACAAAGGGAGGAGCAAAAGAAGCTTCAACGTTGAAGACTTTGTGTACTTGAAACTGAAACCTTTCCAACAGAATTCAGTGGAACGACGAGCAAATCAAAAGCTCAGTCTCAGGTACTATGGACCCTTCCAAATTCTGGAGAAGATTGGTTCCATCGCATATAAATTAGAGCTGTCTGTAGGAAGCTTGGTCCACCCGGTGTTTCATGTTTCCCAATTGAAGAAGAAGGTTGGAAATGGAACGGTAGATAACCCTAATTTACCAGAAGACTTTGGGGGTTTGGCTTCTATCACCGAACCAAGAGCAATTTTGAACAGGAAGCTGGACAAGAAGAAGAATCAGCCTGGAATGAAGTGGTTAGTTAGGTAGAAGGGGTTTGGAGTCGAGGAAGCCACCTGGGAAGATGCAGATGAAATTAAAGTTGAGTTTCCAAATTTTAACCCTGATGAAGATTCTTGAGACAAGAATCACTTTAAGGGAAATGGAGTGTCACGTGCCCAAACGGCAAATCGTAGTAAGGAAACGAGTTAATAGTCGTTTGTTGTGTTGTCATTTTTTTAGTATTCAAAGTTGTTCAAGTTTAATTGTATTTTCTTGTTTTATTATTCATATTCTACTGAGTTGTCAGGTTGTTACAACAGGCACCGCTACTATGAATAAAGGAATATTGTATGATCTCATTAATGAATTCTCACACAAGAAATATTCTCTCTCAAATATGTCTCTCTTCTCTCTCTTAAATCTCTCTCTCTCGTCTCTCAATGCCTATCTCTACTCTTCTTCTTCTTCTCAAAATCTGTTTCTCTACTTCTCTAATCCTTCTTTTTTCTTCTGAATATACCAGGTCCTTGACAAAACATGACAGCATCCGTATCATCTCCATTTGGTTTCTTTGCTTTGAAGTTCATATGATAAACAAGCCGGTGACCACCAACGAAAACCTGATTCAGTATCACCAGATCCACAAGCACAAAGTCCGTATTCTAACAAAAATTTAACATAAAAAGATACAAATCACTTAAAAGTAAATAGAGGAGAGACAGCAAAACAAGAATGAAAAACAAAAACAAGGAGCACTAACATTTTTTTCATTGCAGTAGGCTAAGGCTAGTGGGAGTACTCGATAACTAAACTTTTGTCTTCCCCATCACGCATAACTTGCTCAAGGTACATTTTCTTGAGCTCCTCTTCAGTGATTTTGATTCTGCGAACCCTATAGTAACCGGTCAAAGGAGAACATAGTTAATGATATTCTCCAACAATAAACAACACAGACGCTGATATTTGATAATAAAATGAATAACATAACAACTCAATCAAGTTAAAAAAGAGAGGAGAAATTGTTTACATAGGCTCAATTTCTACTTACATAGGTATTCTTCTAAGTTTCAATATCCCCTTTGTCGTTTTTTCTTTCTTGGGCCTATTTTTGTTTCAAAAAATAATGAAGAGAAGATGCAGATATGCAGTTAATTAAATGAACAATTTCAAAATTCAATCAAGTTTAAACGAGAAGCAGAGAGAGAAGAAACTCTTTTACCTGGGCATTGTAGCTTCTTGCTCAGAACTGTGCGCCTTGCGTTGTGGGCCTGCACCAGCAGATCTGACTTCTCCCGCCTCGGAACTTTGAATATCAAAAGCGGTCAAAACGTCCAATGGAAGAAAAGAAAGCACAAAACAAAGCCCTAATTTCTAATATCAAAAGTATGACTGCAAGTAAAACCATTATGGATCAGAGTAATATCTCCAAAAAAACTAGTTATCTGCTCCGACAACCATAGCTCTGCTTCGATTTCCTCCAGTCGTCGTGTTCTCGGATGGTTTCCTCTTGCGTCGACATGGTTCGATTGGAAACGCAGATTGACGGGGTTTGTCGCCGTTATATCTTCGAAAATCTGCGGGTGTGGGAGATATATATACCTTCCTATTTTTCTTTAGTCCCTGAGGTGGTGAGGAGAGGCCAGGCGAGGCGAGTAAGTACGTGGGCCCATGCCCACCCCGAGAACTTCAGTTTTTCTTTTGGGGAAGTTGCACAATGGCTAATTACATAAAAATATTTCTATAAAATCAAAATTACAAATCAAACCCCATTTGTTTTGTTTTTATACGTGTTCTCTTAAAAGTCATAAAAACAGCAATATGTTTCAGTACATGTATATATAGTTGTGTTTTTTGGATTTATCTTTTATTTATTTTATGTTTTTTAAACTAGAAACTAATGTTTGATTCTCTTTTTGACATTTTGTTTTTTGTTAGTGTTAATTTTTTTTATGAATTAATACTCTTTTTTTAGTTTTTATGTGTTAAAGTTTTGTTGTTTTTAATAGTACAGTTTGGATATTTTTTTATTGTTTTTCACTTTTTAAATGATTTTTTTATATAGTAGGTCCAACCATACAAAAAAAAGTTTAGCATATAAAAAATAAAGCGTCGTTGTATACAAAATGAATCGAGAAGTAATTGTAAAAAGTATAATATTTGGGCGACAAAGGAAATTTTGTATTCTAATAGGTACCTGAACTGTAATTTCCTCATTGCACAATCTGTCATTTTTAATCTTTAATATTGCAATCATGTCAACCTGCTGAGCCGATTCCCACTAACATCAGTCCGCTGTAACTATTTGTAAAATTACCACTCATTTTTAATCTTTATCTCGTTATCTTGAAGGGTTTGCATTCTTCTTTTTTGTTTGAATTTCTAAAGCCGTTGCTGAAATCCACGTTCTCCGTTATTTGTGTCTTGCAGCCACCGACGTCTTGCTTCCATTTTCATCTCCCTTTTCTTTGCGTCGTCTCTTTCACTCTCATTCCTTCACGTTTGAATTACATTAGTGGGGGTTTGTTCATGTAGAGGTAATCAACGTTTTTGCATATTCTCTTTACTAGTTAGTTGTGTTTTTAAGTTTGTTCTATCGTTTTCTTTCTAGATTTTTTTTTGCTTCTTTTTTTCTTTGTTCTGCATTTTTGATTTAGTGAAAATGGTTAAGAAGATAGTTTCTATTGTTGCTTTTTCAAGTCCAAGAAGTCTGATCTTGAAAAGGGGAAGAGACCTTTGTGTACACCTAGTGTGCACTACGTGTACTCACTGTACACTTTGTGTCACCTTCTGTACACTATGTGTACTCACTGTATACTTTGTGTACTCACTATACACATTACAGCAATTGTACTCGCTATTATGTGTAAACTAACCGTCATTGTGAATGTTTGCGAGGCTAAATTTCTGTATTTGTAACTCCATTCTTGAATCCAAGATCTTAAATCTTCCAATGCGTTCAATAACTCTGCATTATTTAACGTCATGGTTGATCGTCTATTTTCATTTGCGTATAAAGCTGCCCACTTTTCTTATCCAACCTCCTTTGTGATACTTTAAAATATTTAGTTCCTTCATTCACAATTCTATGTAGAATAACATGCTCGGGTCATTCTTAATTGTGAATGTTGGATAATCTTCTTACACCTTGTATTTTATAATTAATGTCGAGTTGAATCTGTTTGGATTCAAGTGGCTGCATATTATGTCACATTTATTATTAAAATAGTTGTGAAAATGCGTAGAAAATCCCTACCGTAAACCATTCAATGATTATGTCACAATACAAAAGTCTTTATTGTTACCCACTCTTTCATCACAATAACATTTTATTGTGACGAATTATATAGTCATTGTATCTCTATCTTTTAGTGATAAAGTTGTGGATCAAAGGTGCGACCTTGAGATGAATTCGACAACGCACGTTGCATAATGAACAAAGCGAGTTGAAGAATGACTGGGTTAATGTGCATTTTCTGGAACAAAGATCAACGCCCGTAGAACAAGCCACAAAGCTCGTTGATAGAATGATCAACGCACGTTGAAGGTGACTAAGGCACATTGATGCCAATTCTCTCAAGATAGTGGCTACTGAAGTTATTGCAAAGCACATAGATGTGTTATCAAGACACGCTAAACTCAGTTGGACCAAATTACAACGTGCGTAGTGGATGTCCAATGCACGTTGTTAAAGGTGACGTCAATTAAAACAGAAGTCTTCTCTCTCTCACAATGACTACTTCGAGGCTCCAACGGCTATATTCTTTCAAGTAACTATAAATAGACGTCCCAAGTAGAAAAATGACAAGAGAGCCATGTGCTATAATTTGCTATTATTGCTTCTCTCTTCTTTACCTTTCTAACCTATGTGAGCTATTCACTTGCAATTATATTTCTGGGTTGGGTTGAGCTTACATTATGTGTTGTTGAACACATATTTATAACAATTAAAGTATTTAATTGAGGGTAGATAGGTTTCCTTGTTAAGCCTTAGAAAAACAAGAGTGATTACTGGTGAGCCTTAGAAAACTAGAGATACGGTTTGCTTGTTGATCCTGCAAAAACAATGGTCTGGTGTGCTAAGTCAGCCTGCAAAAACTAGTGGTTCGGTTTGCTAGTTCAGCTAGTGGTTCGGTTTCCTAATTAAGCCCGTAAAAACTAGAGGTTTGGTTTTTCTTATTTTGTCCTTAAAACAATGTGTAACGGTTTTCTTGTTGATCCCGCAAAAATAAGGTATAAAGATTTGCTTGTTAAACCTGCAAAAATAAATGTTGTAAACTATTTTCCTCTACCCGGAAGTGAGGAGATAGTGGATTGAAATTCTCTAGTGGATTTAGAAGAGTGGACGTAAGTCAAGGAGGACCAAACCAATATAAATATTGGGCTTTGATTTCTCTCTCTCTTTCTCTCTTTATTTTACATTTGATTTATATTATTGAGAGTGTGGATTGGATCTTTAGTTGCTTCTGCATTTACACTTTGATTTTGGTTTGAAAGAAACTTTGTTATTTGTTTAGTTTGAAAAAGAATTTCAACAAAGTTTCAAACTCTTTAAAAATCCAATTCACCCCAATGTAATACCCCACCCGTTCTGATGAATTCTTCTGTAGGATTTCGTTAAGTTTCAACAAGATCTTCTGTTGAACCCCGTTCATTTTATTGACCTCGTTTAACCCTAATTCAAATTTTTGGTGTTTTAAATGTTGATCCGATGTTTTAAGATGATGATTAGGTGTTTGAGATGTTAATTGGAGGTTCGATGATGTTTTGGAATGAGTTAGGACCTTTGGTCTTGGTGGTATTTGATTGGATTGAATGGAAGAAGCAGAGGAGATCAGTTTGTGAAGTTTCAGCCTTCACCAGTCGACCCATGGATTGGGTAGTCGACTCACTAAATGGGTAGTTGACTAGTGGAGTATGTTCTTGGGTAGTCGACTAACGGGTCGCAGACCTATATAAAACCCATCCCGAACCACTTCGGCTCTCACTCTTTTTCACTCAAAACTCTCCCAAACTCACCCGAATCAATTCCCCATTTCTTTCTCATCACTTATAGGCATCTCTTGAGGTAACATCAGCCTTTCATTCCTCTTATTAACTCATTTTCACTCATGAATCTAGCATTTTTTAGTTTTGGGCTGAATTCCTCTAGAGTTCAAATTTTCTTGTGATTCTGAGTTAATGGATGTTTGGGGTTGCTAGAATAGGTTAGATAGGACTTATATTAACAATAATCAAGCTCTAAATCAAAATATTTGATGAGTTTTTGGTTGGGTTAGGGTTAGGTTCGGAATTTGCCTAATTTTTTGAAATGTGGAGTTGTTTTTGAGAAACCAATTATAGATTCATGTTCCTGAGGTTCATTAGGACCAATGTAGGTGATTAGATTCAATTTCTATCAGTTGAATCAAATTTGGAGCATTTGTGTAATTTGCCATTTTGAGAACTAAATGGAATATTTGTCATTTAAGGACCAGAATATAATTTTACATATGTTTGAGGATTAATTTAGATATTTTGAGAGTCTATGAGGACTAATATGTTATTTTGGGAATTTGAGACCAAAATATTAAGTTGGGATATTTTGGGGACTAGTTTGTAATTTTTAAAAATCCCGGGGACCAAATTGTACTTTTTCTCCGAGGTGTAATAATTGAATTATTATGTTAGACTTTGCCCCGAAATATATTTTTAGGGTTTGTTTGAGCGTTTAGGTTTGCATATGCGTTGGCACGTGTTTCCATACAAGCACAGTAACATGTGTTGATTTGTTACTGAAATGTCTGTTCCAGCGTTGCTTGTTTCTGAGGAGACCAGACTGTCACGACCCATTCCCGGAACCATGACCAGCGTACGAGGTGAACCGTCTATGGGAGCTCGGCCCATCCCGCACAAGCCCCCATAGTACAAAACTTCTACCCAAATATCATATTTAAAGAAATATGAAAAACAAATAAAAATATAATCTTTGTTTATTAAAAACAAAACATATATAATATTAAGTGCGGAAATTATTTCAAATTAAAACATTTGAAATGTCAGAAAAAATAACAAAAACATAAACCCATCCCACAAGAACCCGGTGTGGAGCATCTAACAAATCATACAAATGGACCCGGTGAAAAGGGCATTGACCGCAACATCAAAATCTCTCACTGAGCATGAAAAGCCAAAGAACATAATTTCCTCGAGTCACCTGCAAGATGATAATAACAGGGACAAAACAAACAAAGAAAAAGGGTCAAACCCTGTGAATGAGAGACAACACTCCAAATCGCCTCATACGTGTCTCACAAAGACTGGTTTGAAAACCATTTGAAAACTAACACATGCGGTATACGACAGGTATACATACGTATACACTATATACATAGTATGGTTTCCACAAAAACATTTCGAAATCGTTTGCAACTAAAGCAAACAACATGCACAAAATCCTTCTAGAACTAAACCAGAATCTTTAAAGAATCTTTTCCAAACTTTATTAAAGTTGTCATGCTTTCAAAACCAAATCAAAACCTTTCAAAAACTGTTTTAT
>CAODLS012076002.1:0-15195 GCA_948243855.1 Flueggea neowawraea
TATGTTGTGTTCCTTTTCCTGATAACATACGTCTTCCTCATTCGACAACGTACGTTGTACTCAAGTCAACGTACGTTGTTCACTCTTAAGTCACATACTTGACATTTCACGCTTCCCAATATGTATCGGACCTCCCTCGAGATTCGATAACACCTAATCCTCGACAATACGTCCGATTATCCTCACGATCAAATGGGACTTGGTCAGAAAACTACAGTATTCCTAATGAAAATGGGCGAAATATTACACCCTTTGACCTTTGACTTGGTACTGTGGCGATCATTTGCATTGACATTGCATATCATATTTTTTTTGTTGCACGTAGCTATGGATTTACGTCATGTTAGAGGCCGCGGTAGAGGTCGAGGGAGGCCTAAGCGTGCTCCTGTTAAAGCCGCCTCTCATTCTATCGCCGATCAGCATGATCAGCGTGATGTGTATAGTATTCCTGAGGTCGCTGCTCTAGCACCTCTGCCTCATCAACAGTCACCGCCAATAGGCCCGATTGATGGTTTTGAGCGCTTTACACAGGTTCTCCTTCGGGTAGAGGCTATGTTAGCCGGTTAAGTTGCCAAAGGTCGGGCAGTTACAGCAGCAACGACATCACCAGTTACTCCATCTCAGCCTGAGGAAATTGTTTAGCCATCGCAAGTTGTAGCTTCTTAGACATCACGAACAGATCCTGAATCTTGCCTTAGCAGATTCTTGAAGATCCCGAGTTTTTCACCTTCAATGTGGAGAAGTGCTTTAATGTGATGGAGCTTACAGATGATACTATGAGGATCTGTATTGCCACATTTCTGTTGGATGTCGAACGACCAGATGGTGGCAGGACTTGGGACCATATAGAGTTGTCACGTGGGATGGGTTCAAGTATGAGCTCACTTTGTCTGTCCTTCCCCGGAGTGTGAAAGACAAGAAGGCAAATCAATTTATCGAGTTCAAGCAAGAACCCAGTATATCAGTGACAAATTATGAGAATCGATTTAAGGAGTTGAGTCGATATGCTCTGCAAGAGGCTTGCAGCGAGAAGGCCTTCGCAAGAAAGTTTTTGAACGGGTTGCTAACAAAAATCAGTAAAGTGGTGGCAACTCAGAACTATACTACTGTATTGCAAATTGCAGAGGTTGCGAGAGGTATGGAGCCTAAGAGGGAGAAGACGGACAATTATTTTAGAGTCCAGTAGTGCTGAGGTCAGAGCAGTCAGCCTAAGCATAGGCGCATGCATTCCTCTGGAGGCCAAAGTCAGAGTCAGAGCTCTTAGTCAAAGAGTGTGGCATCGCCAACTGGGCGGACATGGTTCTGGGGTTCACATCCATCATGTGAGACGTATAGGAAGAAACCCAGGAGTTTTTTAAAAGGTGGCATGCCTTTATTTTCATTGCAGACAGTCGGGACACAAGGTGGCTGAGTGTCTTATGAAGCATGGTTCGAGATCATAGACAGTGTAATCAGTGGTCGGAGGTGCAATCACTGCTAGCACTGGAGCTGGTATAGGTTTTGGTAGAGAAACTACAGCCTCAGGGAGTCGTAGCCAGTTTGGGCATGGTTCAGGCCGGTTTGAACAGTTCGGTTGCAGAAGAGCATGCCAGAGTGTATCATTTGACTCGCCAGGAGGCTCAGACCTCCAATGTTGCAGTTACGAGTATGCTATCAATTTTGTTTCTTCTGCATATGTTTTATTTGGTTCTAATGCATCTCATTTATTCATAACACCATATTTTATTGAGCATGTTGGGCTAGTGGTGCAACCACTAGTCAGATTGTTAGAGGTTTCATCACATCTGGGTAGCAATATTGTAGTTGATTCTGAGGTCTGGGATTGCGTGATTGCCTTTGAGAGACACGAGTTGACTGTCGATCTTACCATATTTGATATGAGATTGTTTGATCTGATACTCGGGATGGATTGGCTTTCGACTTGGCGCGCTACCTTGGATTATTTTGCCAATAGGGTATGTTTTTTGACCACCTGATTAGACGAAGTTTTTTCATCTGGGTGAGCGATACAGCGTGGTTCGAGATTATGTATCAGCGGTTAGAGTTGAGAAGATGACTTGCAGAGGTTACGAGGTGTATTTTGCTTTCATGCTCGTTGAGCCGCAGAGTTCAGAGTTGAGGCTGGACGAGGTACCAGTGGTACGGGAGTTTTCTAATGTATTTCCCGAGGAGCTTCTGGGACTTCTTCCAGAGCGTGAGATTGAGTTTGCTATTGAGATTCAATCTGGTACCGATCCGATATCGATTCCACCGTATCGGATGGCGCTACCAAAGCCTAAAAAGTTTGAGACTTAACTGATAGAGTTGTTGGACAAGGGATTTTTTCAATTGAGCATTTCACATTGGGGCGTTTCGGTCTTATTTGTAAAGAAGAAGGATTGAAGCCTTCGTGTATGTATTGATTATCATCATTTGAACAAGGTAACAGTGAAGAACCAAGATCTGCTTCCAAAGATAGATGATTTGTTTGACTAGTTGTAAGGTGCACAATAGTTTTCTAAAATCGACTTGAGGTTGGGATATCATCAGTTAAGGATTCGAGGTGAAGACATTTCGAAGACTGCATTTTGGACTAGATACGGGCATTATGAATTTTTGGTGATGTCATTTGGATTGATGAATGCTCCAGCGGCATTCATGGATTTGATGAATAGAGTGTTCAGACAGTATCTAGATCGTTTCGTGATTGTCTTCATTGATGATATTTTGATCTACTACAGTAGTAGGGAGGAGCACGAGGATCACTTTAGGTCAATCTTGCAAACTTTAAGAGAACATCAGTTTTATGTTAAGTTCTCGAAGTGCAAGTTTTGGCTTGATCAAGTGGCATTTTTAGGACACGTGGTGTATAAAGATGGGATTATAGTAGATCCGAAGAAGGTAGAGGCATTACTCCACTAGGAGATGCCTAAAACCACTACTAAGATTCACAGTTTTCTTGGTTTGGTTGGTTACTATAGGAGGTTTATCCAAAATTTTTCGAGGATAACAGCTCCTATGACCCGATTGACTCAGAAAGGAGTTAAGTTTGTTTGGTCCAACAGATATGAGGACAGTTTCCAAAAGTTGAAGGATTGTTTGACAAGTGTGTCTATGCTAGCTTTGCCATAAGGATCTGAAGGTTTTGTTGTGTATTGCGATGCATCTAGAATTGACCTAGGTTATGTATTGATATAACATAGCAAGGTGATTGCTTATGCATCGAGACAACTTAAGAGCATGAGCAAAATTATCTGACGCATGATTTAGAGTTAGCGGCAGTAGTGTTCACACTCAAGATTTGACGACATCATTTATACGGAGAGACTTTTGAGATCTTCACAGATCATAAGAGTCTGAAGTACATTTTGGACAATGAGATTTGAACTTGAGGTAGAGATGTTGGCTAGAGCTGTTAAAGGATTATGATTGTTCGATATCATATCATCCTAGCAAGGCTAACGTAGTTGTCGATACTTTGAGTAGAAAGTCGATGGGAAGTTTGGCCCACATTGCATTCAAGAGACGACCAACAGTGTCGGAGTGGTAGAGTTTGATGAGAAATGGAGTCGCATTAAAATTTAATGATTCTAGATCATTCCTTGGTCACGTTGAGGCGAGGCCTATTTTGTTAGATCTGTGAAGCTCAGAATGAGGATACTAAGATTCAGGGATTGATAAAAAATTTTAAGACATCTGAGGTGCCAAGTTTCAGTATTGATGATTTAGGAGTTCTTTGGTTTGGTTTGAGATTGTGCGTACCATCTTCTGGTGAGTTACATGAGAAGATTATGACCGAGGGTCATAGTTCTGTTTATTCGATTCACCCAGGATACATTAAGATGTATTAAAATGTTCATGAATCCTATTGGTGACCAGGGATGAAAAAGGATATTGCAAAATTTGTTAGTAGATGTTTGACCTGTTAACAAGATAAGTTTGAACATCAGCATCCTTTTGGTTTGCTTCAGCAAATGCCTCTTTGTCAGGATATGATTCTATCTGGGTCATCATGGATCGATTGACCAAGTCAACTCATTTTTTGTCTGTCAAGACGATATATGGAGCGGCATGAATAGAAAGATTGTATATCGAGAGGATCATATGTCTTCATGGTGTGCCTATTTTCATAGTGTCAGACGGAGGTCCTCAGTTTACTTCGTAGTTTTGGCGTAAACTACAGGAAGAGTTGGGTACTCGATTGAATTTCAGTACAGCTTTTCATCCTCAAATTGATGGGCAGTCCGAGCATAAGATTCAGACTCTCGAGGATATGTTGAGAGCGTGTGTTGTGGATTTTGCAGGGAGTTGGGATTCTCATTTGCCACTGGTAGACATTGCGTACAACAATTCGTACCAATCGAGTATCGAGGTAGAGCCATAGGAAGCTCTATATGGTAGGAAGCGTAGATCTCCTCTATGTTGGGCCAAGGCCAAAGAGAGATAGTCTTTGGGGCCAGATCTTATTTTGAAAACTACTGAGAAAGTTAGACTGATTTAGTAGCAGATTCAGACTACTCACAGTCGTCAGAAGAGTTGTGCTGATCCCAAGCTTAAACATTTGGAATTTGCAGTTGGTGACCATGTATTCCTGAAAGTATCACCTATGAAAGGTGTTATGAGATTTGGGTGTTGAGATACATTGGTCCAGTTGAGATTATCAGCCGAGTTGGAGCCGTGGCATATGAGTTAGCGTTACAGCCTCAGTTTGCTTCTGTTCATCCAGTGTTTCATATTTTGCTTCTGATGAGGTTTATTCTAGATCCGTCGCATGCTTTGGCTCCACAATCAATTGAGCTCATATCTGATTTGTCATATCATAAGGTTCCGATGAGGATCATTGTCCATCAGGTTAAGAGACTCCAGAATAAAGAGATTGTTTCAGTAAAGAGATTGTTTCGTTTTGAAATTCGAGGACGAATTTTTTTTGAAGAGGGAAGTATGTAATATCCCGTCGGTTTCTGATTGGATTCTTTGTAGTGTTCCATTCAGTTCTATTTTGATCTTGGTCGTTGGAGTGTTGAGTGAAAGATTGATGAGTTTTATTAGGATTACTTGAGTTAGATACTGTGTAACTCGAGTAAGATGACCCATGGATAACTCGAGTTAGCTTTGGGATAACTCGAGCAATAAGAGGTGCATGTTACTCGAGTAAGCCATTTGGTTACTCGAGTAAGCCATTTTGTTACTCGAGTAAGTCGTGTTTTGGGTCATGTTTCTGGATAACTTAACTTTAGTTGTCAAGAGTTGCTATTCGAGTTAGCCATGCCTAACTCGAGTAAAGCTTCCTCTAACTCGAGTTAGAGTTGTGTCTATATATATACCTCACCCGAGTTCATTCAGCCCTCACTCTCATTTCCCACTCAAATCACACCTAAGCCGTCCAGGAGTCATTTCAATTAGTTCTCCTTCATTTCATATCATTTCTTGAGGTAAGATTGAACTTCTAAACTCTTCTTTACTTCATTTTCATCATTCTTGCAAGAATGTTCATATTAGGGTTTTGAATAATTGTTCATAGGTTTGGTTCTATGTTGTCCCTATTGTTTTGGTGGTTTGGGTTTGTTTATTCGGGGTGTTGGGAGCCTAGAAACTCCTAGTATTGGCTCAAAATCCTTAGAATCAAGAATGTTCTTGAAATGGGTTTGAAACCATTCATTTTTTGTCGATCTAGGATGATTTCGAGTTGTTCTGTTGAGTTTGAGCATGGATTCGTGTTCAGAGGTTTGTTTAGAGCCAATGTGGGTGTTTGGTGTCATTTTCTTTTGGCTAAATCGAGTTGGTCGATTTCTGGAAAAATCTGGGAATGTCACTTACTCTAGTAAGCACTAAGCCAACTCGAGCAAGCCATGCAGTGGATAATACGAGTTGACTCCTTCTCTAACTCGAGTAAATCATGGGCTAGATAACTCGAGTACGCACTTTGACTAACTCGAGTTAGCCATGGTTCTAAGGGACCAAAATGTGTTATTTTTTATATTCTACATATGGTCAATTTCTAAGAGTTTTGGGACTTATTTTAGAATTCTAACTATTTGGAAAAGCTAGTTAGTTATCCTATAATAGTTTGAGGACTATTTTGTAATTTGTCAAGTCTCGGGATCTAGAACGTAATTTTATATTGGTCGAAGATCAAACTGTAGTTTTATGTAGAATTTGGATCTTGGATCCAGAGTAATAGATTATCATTCGATGGGATGTTTTGAGAGTCTGCATTTGCACATCATGCATTTAGTATTCCCACAGTACCGTATTTGGATTTGCTTCTGATATATCTATCGATATATATTTGTTATGTTCAATTTCATGTTCGTTCCCAAGAGACCAGCCACCGACAAGTGGGGTCTGACGGGTGTTTGCACTTGGACTACCAGGTGAGTAAATAACAGCTTCAGACACATATGTTGTATCTCAAACTGTATATGTTTTATGTTGTGTATAACACATATTTTGAAATTTGGCTAATCTAAGTATTGGTTAATGATAAACTGTTTATATGTTATTAATCGGGATTCTTTTTTTGGAACTAATATATATGCACTATATATCTTCTCTCTGATTTTGATGCTTCTACGCATCTCTGCTTTGATACTATAAATTAGTATGATTTTTGTTTTCTGATATGTGAATCCTACGTTACGGGGATAAATATGACCTTTGGTATGATAACGCTTTGATACGCCCAGCTATCAGGGTTGCTGGTAACCATATGTTCTAATCCAACACATGATTTGATATTAATTTAGGCGGAACCCACATATTTTGTTATTAGTGCTAGATACATGCTTTCTGCTTTGGTCTTATATGTATGTATATATGTTTTGACTCTGCAGACGAAAATCGTTTTATACGGCTCTGTGTATGTGATTTTTTTGTTTGCGAATATTTGTGAAATGAGTTTTGAATTACTATATATAAATATAGTGTATATACATATATTGAAATTATATCTGCATGTGATATCTTTGAACTGTTTTCAAAACATATATGCATGGCACTGACACATAAACACACCACGTTATCATGTTATACACGTGGACATGTCAACGTGGCACTTAATGGTAGAAACAAATGGAACAGTATCACTGAGATAGATTTGAGACGACTATCAAAGTTCAAGGTTTTTTTCTACAATTTTTAAAGTACAAAATAATTTTGATAAAAGTGTCAAAAAGTTCAGGTTATTTTGATTTATTTACTCAATTATAAATGTATTATACACTTGTATACACCAATGTACACTTGAGTACACCAAGTAAATTCCATTAAATTAGTTAAAAGAAATTGTGAACGTTTTATATATCTGTGTACACCAATGTACATCTTTTGGGGAAAAAGTTTTTTTTATGTTTCTAAAAAAACCCAATTTCCAAGAAGTCAATTTCTTAAAAAAACAATTCTTTTTGTGAAAATACCTCAATTTCTCTGAAATTTTCAGGAAATGATATTTTTAATACTTGTTCAAAGTTTGGTGCCATTTTTTAGATTTACAAACTAGTGATGCTATTTTTAAGAATTGGTGCTTTAATTTGTTATAGAAATTTAATGGAAAAATCACATAATTACACTGAAATAAAATACAAAAATTTACTTTTAGGTCCAGCTTAAACAGACTTTGAGGAATAAAAATACACTTCAAACTTCTCCAAAAAGAGTCAAATTTTAAAAGTTTTCAATAATCTCCAAATATCTCTATTTGAACATTTTTCAAATACGTCCAAAAAATTTTATCTATTTTTATTTATTAAATTAAAATTATATTTACTTATTTATTAAATTTAATATTTCATTTGAGTCATCTAACATAATTAACTCAAGTTTCATTCTCCCAATCATTTAGGACCATGCTTGAGCCAGTCCATGGGTCGGCCCTAAAATGTCCGCCGCTATTTTGTATTATTTAGGGCCAATTACGAAATTATGACCCTTTAAACATTTTGTTGCATTCTGTAGATTCGATTGTTTTTCTCAATTTGTAGAAGTCTCTTAGTTAATACAGACAATCTTTCTTCTGAACGCATCACACAAAAAATCAAATTTAGTCCTTATTTTTTTGTTCTCTTGCCTTGAGTCCTTGTTTTTTTTGTTCTCTTGATTTAGTCCTTTTTTTCATTTGAACTATTTTTCACATCAGAATTAATCCTTTTCACTTTCTTATTTTTAATCCCCTTTTTTTATATTTAGTCTTTTTTTGACTTTTTCACATTTAAATAATTTATTTGGTTTATTTTTAATTTTAAACTATTCTATCAATTCTTTTAAATTTACCAAAAGGTTGTTTTATATTTTTTTAAAAGTTTTTTAATCAATAAATTGGAAAAAAATCTTTTGGTATTTTTTTTATAGTATTGTTAAAAGAATCAGATTTCTAATATCTTGTGTTGTTATAATCTTGAAATTTATTTTTTGTTTTACTAAAAAACAACCTTATATCAATCTTCATATTTTTTCTGTAAAATTTTTTTTATTTAAAAACAACATTATATCAACTTTTTTTTAAAATGACCTTGTATCAACCAATCTTATATCTACTTTCATTTGCTTTCCATACAAAATTTCCTTTCTTTTTTCTTTTGTTTTTTTATTTTACTAAAAAATCACTTTATATCAACCTTAAGCAAACATTATATCAACCTTAAGCAAATATTATATCAACCTTCATTTTTCATTTTCTTTGAGAAATTTATTTTTTTACTAAAAACAACCTTATATCAACCCTCATTTTTTTCTTACAAAATTTCTTTCTTTTTTTGTTTTACTAAAAAAAAAACCTTGTATCAACCATTTTTTAAAAATGACCTAGTATCAACCTTAAATAAATCTTATATCAACCTTCATTTTCTTTCTGTATAAAATTTCCTTTCTTTTTTCTTTTAATTTTTTTGTTTTACTAAAAAAACTTTATATCAACGTTAAATCAACCTTATATCAACACTCATTTTATGAGAACCAAAACAAAAGTAAAGAGTCCAGTAGCCTCCCCGTCTTCTTTTCAGCACCAAAAGTTAACAAAAAAACGAGGAAAATGTGAGAAACTGATTCCAACAAAACAAAATCAAATCCACTCTGTTTTTTATCAACCTTAAGTAAACCTTATATCACCCTTCATTTTCTTTCTGTAAAAAATTTTCTGCTTTTTTTTCTTTTAATATTTTTTACTAAAAAACAATCTTATATCAATTTTAAATAAATCTTATCTCAACCTTGATTTTCTTTCCATACAATTTATTTTTATTTTTTTGTTTTACTAAAAAACAACATTATATCAACCTGAAATAAACCTTATATGAACTATATCCATAGAAAATACACCATAAGTAAACTTAAATAAACTTAAAATAAACATTTTAAAAAACTCAAGTAAACTTCATTTTCTTAAGAACCAAACACAAATTCACAGTATGAACAACTCTTCCATATAAATACAAATACCACAATCACAAGCAATGAATACATCTACTTTGGTTTCCTGTTCTGTTCTGTTCTGTGCAGTATTGTCGAAAAGGCTGCTACCGAGATAGTTGAAGTTTTGAAGAACGAAAGAAAATACAAAAAAAAAAGGTAAAGATCAGAAAGGATAATTTCCAAATAAATAGGGAAAACAAAGAACATTAAGGTAGCATAGTCAATAAAACAAGAGGGATTATATCCATTATAGTGACTCCTTCCTTCAATTTCACTAACACTCAAGCTTCACAACACAACATCATTAACAGATTCGATTCAATTTTGATAACGCAATTAGTTAAAATCTTCAAGTTCATTGACAACACAATAAAACCAGCAACAAAATTAAACAACAAATGCTTTAATCAAATGGTTTATTTACCTGTATTTCATGCTCTCGCGACAATATATGATTTGGCCTAAAGCTCTTCATCAGTCGCAACAACAGTCACAACATCAAGTTTCACAGCTTGATTCTGAAAACATTTAGATTACAGAAACACCTCAAATTAATGAAATTCCTCAAACATTTAGAATTATTGCAACTAAGAAACGTTTTAGTTACAACAAAAACAAACTATTAACTCGTTCACTAGAAAAAATGAAACAAAAATCAAAGCAACAGAGGTCATTAGGAGCAAAAGATATCCAAATTTGAAATTGAAAATAACAGAACACAAAAATCCGGGATCTTAATATTTTTTTTACCTCGTCGTTACATTCGTTCTCTGTGAACTCCTCTGTTGACGCTAACGAGCCCTACTGATGCCAGAAGAAATGCGAGAGGAGATCCAAGAATCGACTGATTTGTCAAAGCGAAAGGACAAGGTGGAACCGGCTGTGTTAGTTTTGGATTTTGTTCGTTGTAGATCCGTGACCTGGAGCAATCCATAATCGCGACCTGCAAGAACAGAAAGAGAAAATCATCAGATGTGGTTAATGAAGACGAGAGCGAGACGAGAGCAAGTAACCCTAGACAGAGATCAGAGCGAGGAGGACGGGAACGAGGCAGAGGCCGACGTCGAGGCAAGAACAGATCAGAGAAAGGTGAGGCCAAAGAAGAGAAAGAGAAAGAGAGGTTGACGATTAAGAGGGGGAAAGGACGGAGAGGAGGCGGAGATGGAGGCAGAGAGCTGGCTGAAGAGAACGAAGAGAGAGAGGAAGAGAGAAAAAGTAATGGTTAAATGAGAAAAAAGAGAGAGTATGAGGACTAATTGCAAATTTAGTTCGTATAGATAAAGAACAAATGGCGATTACTGTGAAAAGGGCACCGAAAACTGAGAAAAAAGGCACACGGCTATTAGTTTGTAATTAATGGCCTAATTGATTATAGAGAGTGTAATTAATCCTTATTTATGTATATTCCATCACACTTGCTAATATAACCACCAGGGAGAGGTCTTAGAGATCATTATCTTGAACCGCCTTGTTCACCATTTTTCTTTTTTATATATCCAAACCAGCGACGACTGAAACTCATGCTTTCCAAAACAATCATATATGTCTGTATCAGATATATGCATATACTGAATACCAACTCAAAGCAAATCTACTCTAATCTGAAATTGGGTTTCAGATTAATTCAACAACTACTTGCATATATTCCTGTATTTCGTGAGACAACTTAGAGAATTCAGCCTATTAATTAAACTGATTCAAGCATAAAATAGACCTATTCAATTTTCTAAAAACGTGTTATTATTTTTCGCAATTGATCCACATATTTTGAGACAGGAAAACAATGGCAAATTTACATGTATATGTTAAGGGTCAAAAATGGGCCTGGACCGTCATTGTAAAACATTTCCTTTTCCTCACCTGCTGCTAATCAAACTTACTTTGCTTAAGCCTTATTACACACCACCATCTATACTCACTAGAAAAGGCTGTGGTTTTTTTATCTGTAGAATTCTTACCTACATTTGGAGTATGAACGCTCATATAACTCACAAATAAATAAATAAGTATATGAGTAAAAATATGCTTTTAGAGTTGGTCAGAGTATGTCTAGTTATCTATATGTCATTTTCTTATTTGTGTGGTACATGAGCAGACTATACACCAAATATAGATAAGAATTTTCATTTGTATCTTATTTCTTTTTGTGCTTTTAAAGATATAAATTTAATTATATTTTCTAAATTCAATCTTTTGATTTAAATCTTGCCATGGTCGAAAATTTTTTAATGTGTTCGCAAGATTTAAACTATTGAATAGAGATTTATGCTTTTAAAAACACACAAAGGAGATTACGATTAAAAGCACCATACCTCAGACCACTGTGAATTGCCAACATACAAAACTTATGGTACATCTCCAGGTTGCTGATCAAAGACACGAAGGCTGAAAACCTCTAGGCAGTCCATATGCGTGGTTAGCCATCACTAACCAACCCAACCTACAAAATGTCTATGCATGTTATATATAACGCAGAGTTACAAAATCCAAATACCCGATTCTTATTGTAGCATGAAGAAGTTGGCAAATTGAGGAAAGAAATAGAAATTAAAAAAAAAAAGAGTCGCCACATATAAAAGACACCCTCGTTAGTGAGAGAGAGCGCCACCAGGCGCAGTAGCCATAGAGAAGAAAAGAAGAGATTTTCCTTCTCTTCTCACCGTATGATTATTAAAAGATTATAATTTCTTAGAGAGTAGGTTGAATGCAAAAACACACATACTCAAATATTGATATTGATTTGAGAAGTTATCTCACAAATACAAGTACACACACTATACTATTCTTTTCTTACAAATTTGTTAGGAGTTTTTTCTCTCTCTCTAATGCTACATTTTGAAAGGCTTACAAAATGAAGAGAAGCCACCCCTTTATATAGGCAAAATGAGGAGGTGGAGAGTATGTTTTCAGTTTAAACTTCTCTTCCTAAAATGGTTAGTTGTATTACTTATACATTAAGAATTTGACTTGGTCTAATTATCTAGTCTACATAATTCTAATTGATAAAACTAAGTTTAATTTCCAACATAATCTTCGTAGAGACACTTAGATTGTAAAATAGTCTTGCGTCTTCAACTTTAGTGTTCATAGTACGCTTGTAACACTAACATACATATATATTGCTTGGAATTATTCTGCTGCACTATAAGTGGTTCGTTGTTCTACTGTTAGATATACTTAACGTGTTGTCAATATGTAACTATTAAACACGGTGGACATATGACATATCTATGATATCTTCTGGCATTCTAATAATTTCCAAATTCGAACTTGAAAGTTTTTACCAAGTTGCTAAAATTTTCTTATTTTTAATATGAGAACAAGAATACAATCATTAATCTAACAATAAAACATTATCCGACGACATAACTAAAACTAAGTCACATGAATTTATGATAAATAACAATAGTGGTTAGTAGTTGATAGCTAAACTTGTACAAACTGAAAAATAAAAATAGTTGGTGACATGGCAAACACAATCACAAGAAACTCAAATGTCACTCACACAACGATAGAATGATAAAAATTTGATGTATTTATTAGAGGGCATTACAGGAATTTCATTCTAAAAGTACACTTAAAAATAGAAAGTGGATTATATTTTGGAACATCCATAAACAAAAAAAATGGACTATAATTTTGAGGAGGGAGTAGAAAATATTTTATGCATTTATTTGGGTAGATTTTCTAAGTGATTATTGGGAAATACAATATTCTCCTTTTCACAAAAACTTACTATTTCTTACTTATTTGCCTTCAAGTATAAGCATTTTCATCTATGAACTTATAGCTTATTAATATTTGAATTATCTTTGATAATAAGAGATCAAAAATTTGATTTTAGTCAAATCATATAAATGAGCTATGGAAAAAATATAAGCATATTTGAATGGTTATTTGGATGGTTTTATAGGAAAGTGTACTTACAAAGAAGTCTATTTTCCATGAAGTAATTATCTAAAGAGTACTCCAGACAAAAAAAAAGTGCCAGAAATTACAATATTTCTATTTGGAAAAATATTGGAGTCTTGATCGAGACAATTTTTTTTGTCTCAATTGCATAAAAATTACAAAATTTGCTTTATTTTTAAGATATTTTGATAAACGAGCAAGAACAATTTCGAAAACTGTGTCCAATTAAGATAAATAGAACTTATCTCGATGAGGATTCCAAGTATTACCCTTTCTATTTTCCAACAAATTGAAAATATTTTTCGGGAAATTGAACTTCACTATCCTACTTATTCAAAAGAGGCATGCATTTAAAACTATAATGTTTGATACTATTACTTTTTTTTAAATACTAATAAAAATATTTTTTTTAAATACTAATAAATATAAATGTTATAAAATAAATAAGAGAAGACTCAATTTACTTCAAAAATGAATTTTTTAAATTTATTCTTAATTTTTAACATTAATTACTTTTAAATTTAATAATAAGTAATAAAAATTTAATATAAATTGAAGAAACTTACACGATAAGTGGATCCCTCCCAAATAAACAAATGATGGAAAACAGAAACAAGTGCATTAACAGCAAGTGCATAGAAAATATGGTCAAAAAAGGTGTACCAAACACACTTATGACATGCACAAGCCATATTGAAAAGTCATGAAAGATGGGCAGTGAAACAACCAACTTTGGATTTTGCCTTCTCTTACTCATGCACAAATTCAAAAACACACAGAATATCATACAACTGTTGCTTTTACTACTCAAGTCCAAAAACTACAAAAGTTTCTGTTTTCTTCTTCATATAGGATTTATTTATTTATTACCACTCTCATAGCTAGCCACTCATAACATCACTTTCTCTCTTTTCCTTTTCCTCTAATATTTTTTTTCTTAATTTGTTTTCCTACTTTAAAGCAAACTGTACAATAAAAAAAAACTTTTGTAGCAATAGGACCTGAAAATAAAAAAAAAAGAGAGGAAAATCTCATTTCCTTATTTATGTAGCTCCTACTCCAAGAAAATCAATGAAGATCACAGTAGCAGCATTGGTTTTGCCATTCCCATTTCCATTGTGATCACCCGAGAGCGAGGGATTGGCCCTGTGAGTAGTGCCAACTGACTCTGTAACTGAACCCTCTGAGTTTGAATCTGACTGACCAGAAGATTGGTCCACACTACTGACCCCATTTTCATACATCACATTTCCATTTCCGTATACTTCTTCAATCCTAACTTTCTTTTTTCCACCTGAAAATCTCAGAAACAACCCGAAGTTATGTAATTTCAGGGCATTCAAACCACAAATGATGAAACAATTAAAATGAAAAAAGAAACAAAATTGTACAAATGTAGAAGAGAAAATAAGGCCTACCCGTGTGAGGACTGAACCTAGAGAACAGCCTGGAGGGAGGTTTTGTAGAGGAAGGAATGAGGGAGAGATCAGTGGTACAGGTAGAAGCATCATCGATGGAGCTAGAAATAGTGGTTGATTCACTACAAGCTTTGATGTTAACATCAATTCCTTTATTAGGAACTGAGATCTGATAATGATGATGAGAGGATCCATTGTTATTGCTATTATTATTGTCGTTGTTGTTATTAGATGGCTTTCTTCTCCTGTAGATACTTGATTGTTCTCTGTGTTTTCTAGCCATAATAACATGCCAATGATTCTTCACTGCATTATCAGTTCTTTCTGGAAACAGCCTTGCAATCATAGCCCATTTGTTGCCATAAAGTCTATGAGCAGCTAATAATCTCTCTTCTTCCTCTTCTGTGAAAGCCCTTCTGTTGATTCTTGGATCCAACTGGTTGAACCATCTCAGTCTGCAACTTTTGCCTAGAAACCACAC
>CAODLS012076453.1:0-15468 GCA_948243855.1 Flueggea neowawraea
TTTGCATGTGATTTGTGTCAGAGAATGTCAGATATATTCAAATTCAAATTCCCAAGGAGCGTCTTGATTTTGTCAGCTAGTTCAGCTCTCCTCATCTGACACTTTTGAATTTTCATGCTTTGTGCGTGACTCACTATTCTGATATTCTCTGAATTCATGTCAGAGAATATTCTCTTTTTGAAGTTTTGACACGCTTCAATAGATTTTGGCTTTATTTCAGTCAAGCTTCATCTACGTGCGTTGTTTGCCTCTTCTGCGTGCGTAGCGTTTCTCCTCATCAGTCTGGATCTTCGTCAACGTGCGTTTTACCATATGCAGTGTGCATAGATGTGTATAAGTTAGATCCAGTATCATCAGCTTCTTGTCTATGTACGTTGTAAGATCTACTATGTGCGTAGAAGCTTGCTGTGCATGCATTGACGTGCTTTGATGACTCATAAGATGCCTTGTAGTTAAATATCAGCAAGTCTGCAACTTTGCAACTCTTTCATGGATGTTTTGCTTTCATCTTCATCAAAACTGAACTCAACAGTAGGTCATGCCTCCTATTCTTGCCCATCTCTGCAAGATGAAGAACTGTGTGCATAAGTCAATAATGTTAATTACAATTATGGTGGCCAGCAGCAAAGAAGGTATGATCCTTATTCTAATACGTACAATCCTGGGTAGAGTGATCATTCCAACTTGAGGTATGAAATAAGCAACAGAACCATCAACCACAACAGTTTCAACAGAGACAAAAACCTCATCAATCCAATGAAAGTGACAGATTGAGTTCTTTGGAAGAGATGTTGAAAAGTTTTATGGTTACCATACAGTCTGTTGTGCTTGATATGCGCAACCAATTTGATCAGTTAGCCACCTCAGTTAACAAGTTGGAGAACAATGGAAAGTTACCTTCACAACTTGATATCAATCCAAGGCAGAATACTAGTGTCATTGCTCTCAGAAGTGGAAAGGAAATTCCCAGTTCAGACGTGACATCACTAAGGCATGATCATGTTGTAACTATGATATAAGCTACTAAAATGTTCCAGAGATGTTCCAGTGATTGTGAATCCTGAGAAGCCTTTTTTTCCCCATAGATTGACAAAGAAAAAGAAAGCTTTGGATAATCAAGAAGTGTTGGAAACATTGAACAATGTTGATGATCAATATTCCTTTGCTTACTGCAATCAAATAAGTACCTAGATACTGCAAGTTTATGAAAGAGTTGTGCATTGGAATGGACAAGTTGAAAGGCAATGAATGAGTTTGCATGGGAGAGACTGTCTCAGCAGTGTTACAGAAAAATATGCCTATCAAGAAAAAAGACCCAAGTATATTTACTATACCATGTAAAATTGACAACGTTGGAATTGAACAGGCTATGTGTGATTTAGGTGCTTTGATTAATTTAATGTCTTTGTCTGTTTATTCTACATTGAATGTTCGGCCTTCGAAACAAAATGGTGTAGTACTAACCTTGGTTGACCGTTCTAGTGTATTTCTTGATGGTGTTTTGGATGATGTTTTAGTGCAGGTGAACGACTTAGTTTTTCCTGCAGTTTTTTTTTGTGTTAGACATGGAGGATGATGATACTCCTAGTTCAAGGTTGTTATTGTTAGGGAGACCATTTTTTAAAACAGTTTGAATGAAGATTGATGTGCATGAAAGGACACTCTCTATGAAGTTCGATGGTGCTACAATCAAGTTCAACATCAATGAGGCAATGAAGCATATCAGTGATTATTCTTCCATTTTTATTGTTAATTGTACTGACCCGTTGACATAAATTTTTTTGGAGTTGCATGTTGATGATTTTCTGCAAATTTTTAACTGAAAGTATTACAGAGAATAATTTGACAAAACTGAATGAACAATGGGTGCTGTCGTCAGCCTTAAACCATGTTGTCTCTGATTTGCAAGCCGTGCATGTACTTTCTATAGAGACAAAACATTTATCAATCACTGCTTTAGAGAACAAGCTTGTGACATCCATCATCAAGCCACCTAAACTTGAACTAAAAACTTTGCCTGAGCATATGAAGTATGTCTTTTTGGGTGAGTCAAACACACTTCCTGTTATTATTTCAAATAAACTCACAATGCAGGAAGAAGAAAAGACTAGTTCAAGTTCTCAAAGACAACAGAGAAGCTATTGGGTAGATTATAGCTGACATAAAAGGTCTGAGTCCCTTTATTTGTTTGCATAGAATATTGTTGGAAGATGATTGTAAACCTTGCAGGCAGCCACATAGGCGCCTAAACCCACCTTTGATGGAGGTGGTGAAGAAGAAAATTTTAAAGCTTCTTAATGCAGGTGTGATATACGTTATTTCAGATAGTAAATGGGTAAGTCCTACTTAAGTTGTTCCCAAAATGACTGGTATTACTGTTGTCACAAATGAACAAGGTGAGTTGGTTCCTACACAAATTCCTAATGGTTGGCATGTTTGTATAGATTATAGGAAGTTGAATTATGCTACACGTAAGGATCATTTTTCACTTCCTTTTATTGATCAGATGTTAGAGCGCTTAGCTGGGTAAACTCATTATTGTTGTCTAGATGGTTATTTAGGTTTTCACCAGATTCCAGTTGCTTCAGAGGACCGAGAAAAGAAAACATTCACATGTCCTTTTTGGCACTTTTGCTTATAGATGTATGCCCTTCGGTCTCTGCAATGTATCGACTACTTTTCAGAGATGCATGACAAGTATATTTTCTGATTATGTGGAGAATTTTATTGAGATTTTCATAGATGATTTCACTGTGTATGAAAATTCTTTCACATCTTATTTAGAAAATTTGAATAAAGTTTTGAAAAGATGTATTGAGACAAACCTTGTGTTGAATTATGAAAAATGCTATTTTATGGTTGATCAAGGTATTATTTTGGGCCATGTGATTTCGGCTAGGGGCATAAATGTTGATAAAGCAAAAATTGATGTTATCAAATCACTGCCTTACCTCACGAATGTGCGGGAAGTTCATTATTTTCTTGGCCATGCATGTTTCTACAAAAGGTTTATCAAAGACTTTTCAAAGATTGCCCATCCAATGAGTGAGTTGTTGAAGAAAGATGCGATCTTTGAGCTTGATGATTCCTACAAAGTGGCTTTCGATGTTTTGAAGGAGAAGTACTTTAGATAGGCTTTTACCATTATTGAATTTTTCTTAATTTTATTGCTGCATTTTTTTCCCTGTGATTGCAAATTTTAATCTTTGTTTGTTTTTAATTTCTGTTTCAATCTCATTCTGATCGACTTTATTTTATTTTTCTATTTATGCAATTAAACAATTTCTACCGGTCTCTGTGGATTGATATTTCTCACTGCTTTACTCTATTTTAGTGTTCTCAAACATGTTAATATTATTTTGGTGGTTTGACACCCTATCAGATTGTCTTTATTTTTTCAGAACCTTATGTTTTGTTTTCTATAAATACCATATTCTATTGTTTGTAAAATCATAAAACTTCTTTCTTCTCACTTTTGAAAATAAAATTATGTAATATTATTGTGATGAATTTTGATATCAGGGGTCCTTCCAATTTACAAATTGGAAGTTCATCTTCATCTTCGTCATCGTCTTCATCTGATTGAAATGAATTTGTGGTGATGGAGGAAAAATAATACAACAGATCATATGCAATAACAACATGATCGCGAAAATACGTGCCACTCAACTCAGCAACCAACCCACTCGTAGAGGCTCTGTCCCAGGTCATGTTGTCATCAATCACGATCGTGAAGCTGCACATCGTAATTTGTTCAATGATTATTTTTTCGAGAATCCACGGTATAATGAATACATGTTCAGTCGAAGGTTTCAAATGTCTCGACCTTTATTTCTTCGGATCATTGAAGCAGTCTAAAGTCATGATAGTTATTTTCATCAACGATGTGATGGTCTTGGTACTCTTGGTTTGTCAACCTTGCAAAAAGTAACAATCGTGTTTCGAATGCTAGCATATGGTTTGCCAGCAAATGTTACCAACAAATATGTCAGGATCGGCGAGCCAACAACTATTGAAAGCTTAAAGAAATTTTGTGAGGATATTGTTGAGGTTTTTGCAGAGCAATATTTTCAAATAGATACTGTAAATGATATCGCAACGGTACTCTACATCGGTAAGCAACGAGTTTTCTCGGAATGTTGGGTAGTCTAGACTGTATGCATTTGAAGTGGAAAATTTGTCTCACAGCATGAGCTGAACAATATAGAGGTCGTTACAGATCACTTACCATTATTCTTGAAGCTATGACCGATTATGATCTATGGATATGACATGCATACATTGGTATGCCGAGCACCAATGGCATTAACGTGTTGGAATGATCTCATTTGTTCTCTAATCTTACTTAATGTATTGCTCCTCCTGCTCATTATGTCATACGAGGAAAAAAAATGATATGAGATATTATTTAGCAGATAACATATATCCCAAATGATCCACTATTGTGCAAACGATTTATGAACAATGTGGATCGAAGAATAAATATTTTGTGATGAGACAGAAAGCGTGTAAGAAAGATGTTGAACGTGTATTCGGAGTTTTACAGTCGCGATATGCAATAGTTGCAGGCCCAACGCATTTTCTAGAGCAAGAGTGTGCTGCATTTCATACTTGTTTGCTCTTATCATGCACAATATGATTGTTGAGGAATAACATGATCTTAATACACAAATTATAGAAGCGAGAGAAATGAAACCTGAGATGGGAGCAATTTATAATAACATCATCTTAATCACTTTGCTTTACATAATGCTTTAATTGATCATTTATGAGAGTAATTTTTAAATTTAGAGGATTATTGAGATGAATGTGTAATTATTTTTTCAATTATGTTATTTTTTTAATATGTAGTTAAAATATTTATGTGTGTATGTAGTTATAAATTTTAATAAAAAATATATTTTATTTAAATATATTTTATTTTAATTATTGTATCACAAAAAAATTTATGTGTAATATTTATATATTATTAAAAATATCAAAATATTTTTTAGTTATAAAAATATAAAAAATAATTAAATATATATATATATTGTTAAATAATAATAATAAAAAGTATGAAGAAAAATATAATTAAAATATTTTATTTAATGTTAAAAATAGAGTAAATGATTATAATGTTTTTTACTGTAATTATTATAAATTTATTGCACGTGGTGGGGTTGGGGATGGCCTTACCTCCCTCACTCAGTCATTTTCACCAACGAGCAAGAACCGCCTATTAGCATACTTCCAACAGACTGCCCCAAGATTCTTTCTCAAACAAATCAACAACTCATATCTTCTTCTTCCACCATTTGAAAGGCTTCAAATGTCTCTGCAATTTACACTCAATCATTGGTCACACCTTCTCCTTCCGATTCTTCATCATAATCATCAATGTTTTCTTTTTACTAACTGATAGTCATTATTATTCAACCAATCAAAACCAGCTCCAATATTGTCAACCATGTCTCTCTCTGTTGCTCTCAATCCTTTCACTACACTTTCACAAAGACCCCACCTCAGGATCACTCTCACTAAACCAAAACAGTTTCCCATTTATTCAATACCAAAATTCAGAAGCATACCCACAAGGGTGAGAGCGGCAAGTGAAAATTCTGGTTATCAACCAGTGACTCGAGCAAAATCCAGATGGGAAGAGGTGTTATCTACAGCAGCAAGCTTGTATCCAGTGTATGTGACTGTTGGAGGGGTTGTTGCTTGCTTAAAGCCATCAACTTTTGCTTGGTTCGTGAAGGAAGGACCCAATTCTTATAGTTTGAGCCTCGGGTTTATCATGTTGGTTATGGGTCTTACTTTGGAGCTCAAGGACTTGCTCCAGTGAGTCCCAGAAGTTTCTTTTTTTTTTTTCTTATTTTCTTTTTCCTGCATATATGTTTTTTTTGCCTGATAGTTAAGTTTTTTTTAAAGGTCTGATGGTGAAGTTGAAGCATGTTGTTTTAGGAGATTGAATTCTTAGAATTGCTTGCAATTTGTGTTCTTTACTGCAAATAGGAAACTGGGTTTAGTTTTTTTTTTCTTTCTTATTTTTCCTTTTTGACAGTGGTTCTGTACTGGAAAATGATTTAGAATTCGTCACAAATTTGGGAAATTTGTTGTTTGAATTCTGCAGTTACAGTGTGCAATAGTTTAAATTTATCTATCATGAGACAGTTTGCTCTATTTTAGTTCAAATTCGTGTTATTTTAACGTGGAAATATATATATATTAATCAACAACCTGCTTCAGCTTGGTTTGAAACTCTCACTGCATCTGCGATGTTCCACTTCAACACAGTAAATATGCAATGCTTTTGTTTTTTAGTTAGATTGAAGTATTTTAAGGAACTTAATGTATTGTTATATATTGAATGCTTGAGTGTTGACATTTTAAAGGACATTTTTTTTTGGTATTGCTAAAGACTACTGCTGGAAAAGTTCAAGTCCTGAGTTTTTATTTTGTGACTTTTGTGTTGTTATAGATACTGTTTGGATGCGTGGCGCAATATACAGTTATGCCAACCTTTGGCCTGCTTGTTAGCAAAGCCTTGGGGCTTTCACCTTCTCTATCAGTTGGATTGATATTGCTTGGCTGTTGTCCTGGAGGTACTGCTTCGAATGTGGTAAGAGCATATTACTGACCTTTGTTTTTATTTTGTATGAACACTTTGGATTATCTTTGATCAATTCTGAACAATATCCTGTATAGAAAATCAAATTTTATAATTGATCTTGTTTGCTATCTTTCTTTCTCGAAACTCGGTTAGAAAAGGGATTTGATCTATTTGATAATGGCAAGATTACATCCCCGTTGTACACTAATGCCCCAGTGTGCAATTCAAAATTGCAATGGCTGATTCATCATCTTCTAGTCCAAATATAGAATAAGAAAACTCATCCCCAATTTTGAAAAATATGAGATAGTGTGATCTTGTTATGTCAAGAAGAGAATGCTGATTTGATAATCAACTGATGACAGATTACTGATGACACTTTCATCACTGAATGTTTTTGCTTTTTCCCCTTCCATTTTGTCTCTTTGAACAAAATAAAGAAATACCATAGATCGTTGTGGATTCTTCTTCTGTAGTAGTTCTATATCTAATTTCTTTGCATATAATATTTTGTGTTTTGGCCTTGTGGATTCTCTCTGTCGTGTTGACTTGTCATTCAAAAACTTCCTCAATGCGTTTAGTGTTATTCAAAGGCATGTATTTTAGACTTCTAGACGTTTAGGACTTTTGTGTATTTGCTAGTGTGGAAATAAGAAAACAATAATTTCAAAATGAAAACAATGATGGCTGGAAACAGAGATATGGGAAAATGAGCTTAATTATTACAACATGGGAATTTGATGAAACAATATGTTCTGCAATGAGTTAGAAATTTATGATTTTTAAGTCTGTACAGACTAGTGACTACTGAGCATGTGCATACCTGAGGAAGACTGACTAATTTGGTACCAAGCTTGTTACTGTACTATTTAAGATTATCTTTGTCTTTATGCCCATTAATATCAGCATCCTTTCCACAAGCACAACCAATTTAAGCATCGCATTTGTCTTAACTCACTTTCATGAAGCTGTGAACTACTCTAATGATTTTGTTCTGTCTTTATGATTTAGATTTAGATAGAGAATTTCATAGTTATTGGACTTTGTAACAAAAGCTCTTTCTTTACTGTTTCCTGCCTTTGTTATCTTTAGAATGAGTGTGTTCAACACACATTGTGATTGGAGACATTACCTATGTCAATATTGTTGTCTTGTTGAGGAAGCATGTTAATTTCATAATATTCATCTCTGTATGTCAACCATATATGCTTACATCATGCTATGTTCCTCTATTCTCATTCATCAATGATCTTCTAAATACTTAAATGCATAATATTCTTCTCTCCAAGGAAGCTAAGATCTCGTGGGAGCTTTTGGACAGAAGTTGATTTTAACTCTTTAAAATCCTTGGTTATTCAGTTTTCTAAAATAAAAATTTCTTACCCATACGTGTAAAGCGTGAATCTTATATCAACTGTCTATTCTTATTTTGAAGTTGTGCGTGAAGCTACCTTCATGGAAAGTAAGGAATTTGTGCATTCAAAAAGAAAACAAAATAAATGAGGAAATTGTGCATCTTACGATGGTTTCACTAAGAATACCTATTCTTTTTCAATAAACCAACACTGAATCCCTAGATAAAGATTCGGCTGAAATTGTAGTTGCATATATGACATTCTCTCTTTATGAGGATAGTCATTTGTTTGGTCATAAATTGCTGTTGCTTTTATGACTTGACTTCACTCAACATTCATAGTTTCAAAAAAAAAAGGGCAATCCTAGCAGAACTTGTGAGCTTCTTTTACTGCACTGAGATTGAAATGTGCTTTTGAATGTGACAAGAAAACATTCTGACATAATTACAGCATTCCATGCTCTATATGAAATTGAAAATGTTGTCTTCATTCTTAATATGGTAACTTAAAATGGTTTCTCTATCAGAAGAAAATGAAATTTCATGATTTGTTACGAGATACCCATTTATTTCTATTTTGCTGAAGTAGTGTTACAGGTGACCTTAATCGCTCAAGGAGATGTTCCACTTTCCATTGTAATGATGGTGTGCACAACTCTTGGTGCAGTAATCCTTGCCCCACTTTTGACAAAGTTTCTGGCTGGTACATATGTTCCTGTAGATGCTGTTAAACTTTCCGTCAGCTCCATGCAGGTAATTTCAGACATTAACAATAATTAATCTTGTATGATTTTCCAAATTATTACCTTGTCTGATGTTACAATTGTATTTTTTAGGTGGTTGTTGCTCCAATTCTGCTAGGTTCTTATCTGCAAAGCACATTTCCTGCAGCAGTAAAAGCTGTGACACCTTTTTCCCCTCTATGCGCTGTTTAGCATCATTCCTCCTTGCATGCAGGTTTTTGTTTTTACCATTTCTTTATTCGTCTATTTATAGAGCTACTGTTTCTCCATCATCTTTCTCATACATTTCTGTTAGTACTTTATGGTCTTTTTTTGCAGTGTTTTTTCAGAAAATGTTGTTCGTCTTAAATCGTCCATTGTTGTTGGGTCTTTGTCATCTGATCCCTCTCTCAGTCTTCGCATTAAATCATTACTGTCTGGAGACCTTGGTGTTCTAATTCTTTCAGTGCTGCTGTTACATTTTGCTGGATTTTTTGTGGGGCGAGAATTGCTTTTATCTGTTATCTCTGATCATAACATTTTTTCTACATATTCCGTCATTAGTTGTAGTTTTCTGTTCATATTTTCATCATATGACTTACGGAAGATGGGACATGCACTTGTTATCTTTTGTATGATCATTATCTTATTGTATAATTATGACAACCGAATGTGATTGTGGAGTCACTGTTATTATACGATCCATAAGAAGAATAAATCATCTGGACTGTCTTTGATCCTAGAACATTAACCTCAGTGAATAAATGTGACTTAAATTTTTTCATCTAGGCCATTTATATTGGTTAGTGTAAAGTCAAAACCTTTATGTGCACTACATATGGCTATACCCCAAATGGCCAGGGAAAATAAAAAATTACAGGTAGCTGAACGACTACAATTACTACCTGCACAAATGCGTTTATCATACATGTTTTACCTATATTCTTTTGTTCTGTGCATCTGGTTAAGCCTAGTATTCATCAAGGAGGACTAATATGGTCTGCATCTTCAGGTATTTGTCAGCAGCTATTGGTGGTTTTGGAGAAAAACAATGGCGAGCTATATCGATTGAGGTATTTATGTAATGGATGCTTAGCAGGCTTTAATTTTGGTTTGGATGTTATTGCTCTTTGATCATTTGAAGAACTTAGCTCCTTGTTTCTGAACAATGTTAATTAAGTAGTTCTAATCTGTCATTGAGGAGAGACAATAATGGTATTCATTTGGGAGTAATTTTCTTGCAGGTTGGTATGCAGAACTCTTCATTAGGTGTAGTTTTGGCAACTTCCCATTTCTTGTCGCCAATGGTGGCGTTACCCCCAGCTATGTCTGCTGTGATTATGAATATCATGGGTAGCAGCTTAGGTTTCATTTGGAGACACATGAATCCGTCTGACGAAAAGAGTAGCAGTTCAGATGTTGAAGAAAAGTGAAAAAACCATCGTACTACTGGTTGCACATTCAAATTCTCCTCTTTAATTGTTCATATTGCAAGTAATTCTATGCTATTACTTTTAAACTCCTCGTGAACTTGGTCTATCCTATCCCTAAACCTTGCCTGATCTTTTGAACAATGGCTTAGATCAATAATAAAGTTGTACTCATGATTCACAATGGGTGCCATTAGATGAACAGTCAATAATAACCAGAAAGTGTTCTTGGGCAATCAAATGTTGAAGAAAAAGAGAAATATGGACATTTTTACTTACTGCACGTATTGCGAACAACTGCATTTTAAAAATCAATCCCCATATTTAAAGCGAGATTGTTCCAGTTAAATTGGCTAGAATATTTAAACTCACTATCTAGCAAATCCATCTATCATAATTGTTGCTCTTTATACTTCTCTACAACTTATCCATCTTTCATATTTCTCACGACTTAACTAGACTACCGTGATTGGCGTACAAGTTGAACTGAATTGGAAGGTTCAACCATTCCATACCAGCCTCGAAAATTAGACATACGACACAATTTTGGTTTGTTACATTTATCGGGTTAATTTATAGTATATAAGTACAATAAATAATGTAGTCAAAGAATTATTATAGAGACAATGAAAAACCATTATTCACGCAATCGTGTTATAAATCGTACATATATTGAACTGTGCTAGAGATAGATTTAGTGAGTTGGGTAACTTGTTGGAAATATAGTGACTAATAGTGGAGATTATATTCTCTTTTCTGGATACTTGCAATGATTGCAGATCGATAGAATTCGTTGGTTTCTTTATTTTCCTATCTCTCGGATCAAATTGGCGAGTTTCAAGCTCGATGGCAGAGCATAGATGTTAATAAAATAGTTTTGCTATAGAACAGTTTGGATAGAAATGATGCTCTTATTTTATTTTATAGTTGTATACATGTTCTTTTAGCAATAAAAAAATTATATTTCTGCCCAAAAAAACAAAGAAAATCAAAATCCATTATTCACCAAAAGCACCAAATACTTACAATGTAAGTTATGATTTATGAAGTAAATAAACAGAACAAAATTAAATAATGTAATCGAAATATAAAGAACCGCGCCTTGAACAAGTAGACCCTCACTTATATACGATATGGAGTCAACGTACCTGGAAGAATGGACGAGACCTCTTTTTATAGAGGAGTTTATGGGATATAATGAGTTAATAGGGTATTGAATTAGAGGGCCACTAATGGAGATATATGTAGAGACTCGATCAGATTCCACCGTTTGCGGAAACATGAATCTTTCACCAATGGATGTTTCACTATTTGGAACAGTAAAACTTAATTTGGCACAAAAATAGAGAAACAGAATGGAGAATAAATAATGAAATCAACCAAAGTCTAGTTTCTGTAACGCAACACAAAAGAAAGTAACATTGTAGAGAAGTTGCTCTCTCACAGAAACTAGACGTAGTTTGTATGGAGGAGAAGAAATAACAAAGTGAATTAAACAGAGATTTTGATCCTATGTTACTTGGAGCATAGAGCAAACTGTTTGGACAATGGTAAGAAGAAGTAGAAGAAGAGCAGCACCAAAAGAAAAAAATGGAGCTTTGAAATACTTGTGTAACCAAGTTGTTTTCCATCTATTCCAAGTAAAAGCATAATAAGCATTTAAGCCATTAATATAATTTGTTACAACTGCTTCAATAGTATGAGATAGTGAATAAGACACTTACGGTATGTAAAAAAGCATTTAAACAATTGAATTATGACGTTGGTGATGTATCTTATTAAACAAGAGAAAAAAAAAATAGGGAAGCCCTTATGATGAAGTATGAACACATTATAATGAGATCTTTTTTGACAATTTTAGCAATACAACTTGCAAAAGAGTTCTTTCGAATTTTGCCATCATATTGGCTTTTATATACTCAAAATAAAAGCCATCATTTTATTGTTCAATATCAAGATTCCCATCTTATAACAAAACATAGATTCAAGAAAGGGAAGGAAAGGAAAATTCCTTTTCACTGTTGAACGTATATCAAAATCGCTACCTTATAGGCATATAACAAAAGAAATTGCGGAATAGAGGGTATCTGTAGGTCATTTATTCAAATCAATCAGTTCCAATTTGTGCAATTTCTTAGGACGAACTTTTTTGTGTGCATCTGATCCCATTGTCATCCCTCACCGAAAACAGCTGCAACAAATTAAAGAATTAATCGATATGAATTGAATTCATTTATGTGTTATTACTTGCATTTTTAATTGATGCTTTTTAAAAAACTTCAAAAAGAAGTGAAACAAATAAATTGCGTGCATACGAAAATGGCCTTTGACCCCAATAATTTATGAAATTGTATTTGTAAAAGGCTAACTTATGTTTTTTCTTGACAAATCGTTTGCTCAAATTTTTATTCATCTGGAACACAAAATATCGTTCTAGAATAGCTGTGAAAGAAATACTTGTACAAAAATCTATAAAAACCTGCTTCGCAAACTCAGTGAAAAATCATATCATTCTAAGAACAAAATTCAAAGTGCTTTGGCTAAATCGTCAACGATAGTGCTTTGAAATGCCATAAAAGCACCTTATTGGTTATCGTTGCTAATCACCCCAAGCTAAGAAAGGGAGAGACATAGATGATGAAGCATGATGCAACAAGAATAACGTCCAGAATAGACAAAAAAAAAAGACCTATTAGGTGGCAACACATTTACCTCCCACGTTTGAATTTGCAGACTAATCAAAAGTAAAACAAAAAGAATTTGTGGGTTCAAAATTCAAAGAAAAGAGAGAGATTAAAGAAAGGAGTTGTGATTTAGAATCATGAATGAGTTACGAAATTTCAAATTTGGATAGTGCCCTAGATATCTCGAGAAAAAGAAAATGATAATGCCCCATAGGGAGAGGGTAGTGGGTTTAAATGAAGAAGGAAGTAGTGGTGATGATTAAAGTCAAAACTTACTTTTGATGTCTACCATTTCTCGCCCAGCGGAACGTAAGCGAAAGAATACAATGAGAGGTTTTTGAAATAATAGAGATGCAATCTATACAAAACCGCCATTTCAACTTGCAAAAAAATAATAGAGATGCAATCTAGGTTCAATACTAAATTTATCGTTTTTTTTTCCAGTTCAATAAATATATCAAACGTATAAAGTGCATAAAGTAAAAATAAATTGAAATTCACTTTGTTCATCAAGAAAAGAGATCATTTGAGCATTACCTTGTACAACTTCTTTCAAAAATATTTGCTCCACAAAATTGAACAAGAAGTCAGGGAAAAGGCAAAACAATTGCTGCTCCACTTTTCTTATCCACTCTCATTTTCACCGGTTTCCTAAGTAAAAATAGCAATATTGTAGTGGGATAAGATAAATTAAGGGTGAAGGAATCACATACTGGTTTAACTAATAAACAGTATAATGAATATGTTCGATTTACTAATCTCGATTCCAGCGGAAGTTAGTAACGGAGTAGGACCAGTTCTATGTTGGTCTTACGAGCAAACCACGGTTGAAATGTCAACGGGAATGCTCGGCTGTTTTGCAGTCTAAATACCACACGTGATCTGTGCAGGACTCGGGACAGGAGGCCGAACCTCTCTCTCTCTCTCTCTCTCTCTCTGTTGAGAGCTCTCTTTCTCTCTTTGTGTGTTGTCGAAGTGAATGAGAATGGAAGGAGCAAAGCTCCTTTTATAACCTTCCAAATAGGTTAACAGGCCTAATGGGCCCAACGAACCCATTTCATTCCTAACTCAATTAGACTTGTCAATTGGCATCGATTCACGTCCCAGTTCACACATTGACTAACCGAGTTTGATTCTTCTCAATTGGATTTTCCAATTGATCTCGACCTACGGTCTTAGTTCACACCTCGACCGACCGAGTTGGGTTCACCCGTCATGGGCGAACTACTTTTTTCAACATCTCTTACTCGCACATGACAGTACCTTAACTCGTCATGTATCATGATGAAGATATCGTGTCATACAGGCAAATAGACCGTGTGACCAGTATACGATGAGAGCATAATTGATATACACTTGTTAGGGTTATATAATAACTCATATCTCAATCCTGTTAGAAGACGTCTCTCGTAGATCAGCTCCTTTATACCAAAGTGTATAAAATAGCAGCACAAACTGCTGAAAACGTATTCCTTCCCCCAGTTCGTAACCACACAATTGCTGCTTTCAAACTACTCGATCTCACAAAAACTTTACTCATAGTTCACACATCATGTGCCACGCTACATGAGAGTTGACTAAGCAAACTTTTGAGACTAGTATGAATGCGTCTAAAAACAAACTTCTCCTCTTACACCAGACAATCCACATAGCTAAGTTTACTTTCCCAGCTTGACACGCTTGGTCGAATTAATCATGACCATTAACGGCAAGTTAGAGTAGACAAACTTAACTACATGTTTTGAATGTGTTAAGGGTTCTAAGGGTAGGTAATACCTAGAACCACATGTTCACAGCAGGGTCTGACACTAGGAAAAGTGAGATCGTTTATCAATCTTTTCCATCTCTATGGTCGTGTATATAACACACATGGTATGATCATGTGTTGTGGTGTTCTTTATTTCCCTTGGAGGAGCGCATGTTTATACAACATTATAAACACCACACATAAGCTTCGGTTTTGATGCATTTCTCCATCTAACCTTAATCCACACTTGACATGATTACTTTTGGTTTTAAGACAGAATATGCTAAAAATCTCTCAATTTTAGCATATGAACATTTAATGAGCGGAATAAGAATTCATCCTATGTCGTATGACTCTTTACATACGATTTTTTTTTGCCATTTTACAATGACTTCACGACTGTAAAATGCAAGACGACCTCTTGATTATGAACATGCTCAAGATCTCTCTCTATGTTCAAAACCAGCCTCATCTTAGTTCTTCCCCCAACAGACTGGGAAAACTAAGATAAACACCCGTGTGAGTAGGTTACTTTTCTATCCAACATGCTTTCACACGTAACGCTACAATAAATGTCAACTCTCAACATTTACGCTCGTGTATTGCCCACAATGATCTTATTAAAGATTATGTTTTAAAGGGATTACACACTTCGTGTGCCATACGGGTCTTAAGGCACTTATTCATTGTAGGCTTTTATTAACAGATCTTACAATCTCGTCTCGCATGGACTTATATTCCAAGTTCACTTCTTCAAATGAAACTTATACTCAAATTTACTTGACCTTGTGCAACCAAGTCCTTTACTAAATGATACTTGATCTCGATTTGCTTAGGCTTATAATGGATCTTATTCATCCTTAAGCAATCGGGGTCAACTGTCATTAAGACCGTTGTAGGTTCTTTAGGTAGTTAGTGCTAGTGGATCATTTTACT
>CAODLS012076616.1:0-23882 GCA_948243855.1 Flueggea neowawraea
AGTTAAATTATGGTGGCGCCGCCACCCCCCCTCGGCCGGTTTTGATATATACAGCTCTTGCTTGATCTTTGTTTATATATATATATATATATATATATATATATATATATATATATATATATATATATATATATATATATAACTATTTGTTCTTAGGACAATTCTAATAGTTATATCATAAATAAGTATGATTGTCATGCTACATTAATATTTTATTAAACTCTTTTTTTATTAAACTCTCACCCACAATAATTATACTCATTTTTATATTCAAATATAAAGTCCGCAATTATCTCTCTCTTCAATTAATTTATTTAACTCAATCTACAAACACTTCTCTTCTCATTTAATTTTTTTGAAATATATAATTTATACTAAATATGTTTATGTAACATATTATTTTATACTTTTACATAAAACAAATTTGTTGGTTAAAAAATCACTACATTCGAAGTCTATAAAAAATTTGTAAGTTAAAAAATAACTAAATTAAAAATAAAAAAATACATTAAAAATAATATAACTAAAATTGTATGTAAAAGAGAAATAAAGTCAAGATTGAGTATTTATAGATGAAAAAATAGAAAAAAATAAAAGAGGAAAGTTTTTTTTTTATATTGAAACAAAAGAATAAAAATTAAAAAAATCAATTTAAAAAAAAATAAAAGCTGTCCCTTAGGGTCCTCCTCCACCCATCATATAGGAAGGTGCAGATCTCTTCATATGATAACAACAACTACTTCATAATGGGAGTGACTGCTGACATGGGCTTAATAAACGGAAGTTTATACTGATCGGAGTTGCTCTTAAAGCATATGGGCCAGTCTGTTAAGTTTTTTTTATAACTTTTTTTCTTAGTGCCACGTGAAACTTTACACGTGTCATAAAAACTGATGTATCATCGCTGAGTTTTTTTTGAAGCATATCATCGTTGAGTTAGTATGCAGATGCACGTGTAACATTATTTTGCTTAAATTACGGGATAGGTAGTTTGAATCCGGCCATTGTGAATGTTTTGGACCATCAAAGTGAATATTGTGAAGAAAAAAGACTTATGTGACTTTGCCGCACATTATCATCCATTTTTGTGAGTGTTAGTAAAATTAAGGGTTAAAAATTATGTCATTCTTGCGTTTTAGTTGTATTTTTTCTCTGATTCCTGCAATTTCAAAAATAGACGATGCACCCCACAAATTTGTTGACCGTTCATCCAACATTATAATTTCCTTTTGTTTTACTGATGTAGCATTCAATTTGAAACTATTTAAAATAAAGTAAATTTTAATAACTAAACTACCCCTTACAAAAAGAGAAGATGATATAATGGTTTTTTTTGGTTTTCCTTTCTTCCATTAAAACCAACCCACCAACCAATCTACCACTAAACCCAATCAAATTAATTAATTTAATTGATAATTAAAACAATTAATCAAATTAATTAATTTAGTTAAATCAATTCAATTAATTGATTGATTTAATTGATTAAAGCATAAAGTTCAGATTAAATTAATTAAATCAATTTATTATATTAACTAATTGATTAATTAATTTAATTGATTTAAATAAATCAATTTAATTAATTAATTTAATCAAATCAATTAAATTAATTGATTTATTTAATTTATTTAACTGATTAAAACATGAAGGTCATATTAAATTAATTAATTGATTAATTAAATTAATTGATTAAAATCAATCAAATCAATTAATTAAATTAATTGATTAAAGTATAAAGGTCAAAATTAATGATCAGTTAATTTAATTGATAATTAAATCAATTATAAATTTAATTAATACCTCTTAACCTGGACCAACAGTTCTTCAACAAATAGTTCCTCCATCACCACTTGTTGCTTCTACCATTAGTAGTACCACAAACATCCATAACAACTTCGAACAAAACCTCAAACTTTTCATAGAAGAACTCTCTTACCACCACAACCATAACCCAATAACAGACACATAAGAAAATGAAGCTTCCGCCATAGAATTACAACTCCAACAAGTCACCACCACCACCATCATCCTTCGCTGCCACTAACCATCTCCTACTAGTCACCACTATCAACCCGAACCCACCAGCCACCACACCGAGATCTCTGTCGTCACCAAGAACACTGACCAATCTACATAGCATTTACAATTTTTTTAACTCAACTGTGCACATTACAAGCTTATAATTTAATCACATAGACATGAGTTTAAATTCTTATTTTGCAACAAATAGAAGCTTAAAATGACTGGTCATCAAATAGATTTGAAACAATCTAGATCTATGACGCTGACAATTCCAAGCTTTGGTTCGACTGGGTTTGGAAGCTCTTGTGCGACTATCTTTGTTTTGCTTGCTCTGATATAATGGAAAGGATGGGGAGAGAGAGAGAGAGGTGAAGAAAGGTAGAGAGAGACTGAGAGGAAGAGGAGAGATGGTGAGTTGACAATTAGGTTTAGTGATAGATGGGTTGGTGGGTTTAATTGGATTTAGTGGTAGATTGGTTGGTTGGTGGGTTAGGTAATTTAATTAATTGATTTAATTAATTTAATTTGAACTTTATACTTTAATCAATCAATTAATTTAATTGAATTAATTAAATTAATTAATTGTTTTAATTATATATTAAATTAATTAATCAATGAACTAATTTAATTAATTGATTTAATTAATTTTGGGGCTTGAGATGTTGATTAGACACTTAAGGGAGGGAGAGTAAGCGGTAAGGGAAATAAGTGTGTTGTGGAGGAAAACACAACCAAGCTGACATTGGCAAAATAGTCATTTTGCATTTTTTGTTATGTTGGATGAACGACTAATAAATTTGTAGGATACATTATTTATTTTTAAAACTGCAAAAATCAAAGAAAAGATACGATCAAAATACAGGAATAACATTGTATTTAACTCTTAAATTAAACGTAACTCCACAGATATGAAGGGTTATTCTTCACTCCTCTCCATTTTTTTATTGAATTAATAATAAAATATTAATAAATAAGCTGGAAAAAAATAATACTAAAAAATTCTAGTGTTACTGCGGTGTTTCTCGTTGAGTGGAGACATTGATCCAACCCACACTGGTCTAAAACCCACACTGGTCTTAAAACCTTCTCATGCTCCATTCATCATCACCTCCATTACCTGACATGGACGGAATATAAATCGACGAAGAAACGTTTGATCTCGTCGAAGAAATCGCCAACACTGGCGATGTTAGAAGTCTCAGAGGGGGTGACGATGGATCTCTTGCATTCCTCAGATTCATGCTTTTAAACGACGCCGTTTCTATTGTAAAGCTTGCCTCGTCCTCCGGTGATTCGAACGAGTCTCGGATGCTACTCCCGGACTCCGATTGTGCCGGCGAGAAGTCCTTGATGTTGCACGACGTGGAGCTCTCCGTTATGTGGTTCAGTGCATCCACCACCTGGTACGTTGTTGAAACCAATTAATTTGTTTTATTGAAATTCAATAATATGAAGAAAAAAAATTTGTGTTGTAAAGCTAAGCCGTTTTGATTTGAAGTAGTTGCATGACATGTATGTTGGATTGAGTTTAGGGTTTCCAATGCTTAGAAGTGGTGTTAGAGTTTTTTGATTGGATGACAATTGGAACACTCCACAATGCGACTCTTATTGTTCTAGTATTGGCTTGTTTAAGTGTGCATGATAAAAATTCAGGACTAAATGATTAAGAGAACATAAAAGTTTAAAAAAGAACAAGAATCAGTTCTTAAGCTATGGTGGGAGATTGCTAACACATATCAATTGTTAATGAAGCAGAAAAAAGAGCCAGAGTGAGGCCGGTTTTAATCGTTTTTGAGTTTCATTTGTTGGAACATTAAATTAGTTTAGCCCATTCGGTATTCTTTTCTGGCTGTAGTGTGCTTTCTGGCTCCTTTTGTTTTTAGCATATAATTTTGTTATCAAAAAAATAAACAAAAGCAACTTGGCTTTAGAAGTTCGGATAAAGAAGATAATGAAAAAGACAGTCAATCATTGTCACAGACCATCACAGATTCACAAATATCTGCAATCAAATGGTGGTAAAGATTTCTAACAAACACAAAATATACATTTATGCATTTTGCAGAAAACAAAAACTTCAAATATCTTAAATAAAAGTTTTAACGTGGGATTAGTGAGATTAATATTGTGCAATTTTCATTTGATTGATTTACCTTATCCATAGTTAATCGCTTTCGTGGATCCTTGCATAAACATCTTTCTGCTACTCGAACCATCCAAAAGAGTTGATGAATATCATGAGAGTCTAGGATCCTCTGGTCAATCAAATCTGGGTAGTTTTTCTCTTTTAATAGTGGCCTTGCCTGTGTGGAAAAGTTTGAACTAATATGAGGATCAGCGAAATTATAAGAAAAGAAAAATTCATCACTCTTATTCTTCCCATTTTTGTGTAAGGTGATCACATAAAAGTGTCTAAAACAGAGGAAATTTATAAGAAGAACCCAAATCCTAGGAGTTTTCTCAAAATAATTTTTGTTACTTTTGCCATGTTGATTCTTTGTATGAGTAGGCAATGCGTTCATTTAACCATTGTAAGATTTACACTTAAATTAATCCCTGGTTAGGCATTTGGTATTATAGTCCAATTGGTTTTTAGGCTTACCCATCCCACAAGACTTCTCCCTCCAAGTACTTTATCTGTTGTTTTGAGCCCTGTGATCAGCTGCAATAGCACCACCCCAAACGCATATACATCAGTCTTGGTCGACACTTTTCCACATTCTGCATATTCTGGTGCCAAGTATCCTAGTGTTCCAACAACTCTCGTCTCCAGTGTCTGATCAGAATCTTCATGTTGAGTTCTTGCCAGACCAAAGTCTCCAAGCTGATAAAGTTAAAAATCTTAGATGCATGCTAATGTGGGGAAGTATCTGCTTATGAATTTGGTACTTTTCTATCTAGATACTTGTCTGTGCATCTTACATATGACATATATTCTTTTTGGAAATTGTTTATGCTTAAATAGACTTCTTCCTGTAGTACCCTTAACATTTTGCATCAAAATGTCATAGTTGACATCTTAGAAATGTATAAGATCTACGTTTGAAAATTTCAACTCTTGTCTATTGTCCTGTAGCACGTTGTTGTTAGTGCAATAGGCAGATAGGTTTCTTTTGTCGTGGGTTTAATAATGCAACTTCTTTTAATCTATTGTGGATATGCCATGTGGTATCAATATCTACCCGAGAAAAATGAAGAAAAATCAATTATATATTTTATTACCCTTGCGTTGTGGTCATGAGTTATGAGGATGTTGTTTGGCCTCATATCTCTGTGGATGATGTTGTTTTCATGAAGATATTGTAAACCTTTTGCGGCACCCATTGCTATTTTCATCCTCTCACTCCAACTGAGATGCCTGCGGGTGTGTTCTGCATCATTAACAATAAACACTCGACTTAGGTCTCTGTAGCTGTGTTCTAAGTAAAGTTGCTGAAAATATGAAATGCACCTTAGTAAACCAATGCCTAGAAAAAATAAAGTTCTTGTTTGTCTTGTTCTTACTTGATAGATGTTGGTCAAGTGAACCATTGCAAACATATTCATAAACAAGCAACCAGTGGCTTCCTTCTGAGCATGACCCCAAAAGCATAACCAAATTCTCATGTCTGGCTCTGCTGAGTACATTAACTTCAGATTTGAATTCCTTCTCTCCTTGGAAGCTTGCACTTTTATGTAGCTTTACAGCGACGTTAAGTCCATTCAACTCTCCTTTGTATACTGAACCAAAACCACCTTCTGACAGAAAGTTCTTATCGGAAAATCCATTTGTAGCAGCATGGAGCTCTGCATATGTGAAGTCTCTCTTCCATCCAATCTTAGGTCGTCTGTTATTGCAGGTTGAGCAAACAGAATGCTCATCTGGTGAACTGCTTCCTACCCAATCGGCATTGTTCTCATGTTGCTTTAGTTCTTCACCTGGATCTCCTGTAATGTATGGCTCCTTTGCATACATTTGTTGAAAGTTGGCTGCTGCATATGGTGACTGTTCTTTTCGTACTTCTCTTTGTGTGCTTGCAATGTTTTCTTTCTCTTGAGTATTTAAAGGAGAGCCTTTTGCCTCAGTAAAATTAGAACATGAACCTTCATGATATCCTGGACTTGATGTTGAAGCTTTTTCTATCATGGGCTGATCACTTGTGGGAGATTTAGAGTATGGAGATTTTTCAGAGTTTTGATGAGAGATGGCTACACTAGGACTGACCTGTTGTTTGCCTGAACCAAATATTGCCTTGTGTTTAAGTTCATGCTATGTGCATGTGGACATATATATTAAGATATATATTAAGACTAATATTAAAAGAAGAAATTACTCCAAGAGATAAACAGTTGTAGAATAAATTTTTCTTTTGTCTACATAGGAGCAGTTGGCATGTAATTGCTTTTCAGCAAAGGATAAATGCTTTTTGTAGTGGACTCTTGAAATGTTAATTTATGAAATGTCAATGGAGAAGCAGCAAACTTTCTGATATACCTGTAGAAGAGAGCATGTTATAGCCATAAAGCACTTACTGAGAGAGGAGATCATCTCTGGTATCATTTCATCATATCCTATTCCTTCGCCTCTGCTTTTAGTGATTCTTTGTGCAGAAATTTCCGTGTCTTCTCTTGCTTTAGGACCTCTGAGTTGTTTAATGGTATTGTCTCGCTTCATCCTTGATATCCCACATGATAGCTTTTCCATAAAGTATTTCTTGTCTTTCTTCATTTGCCTACATATAAAATAACATTACAAGATAAATGTTTACATATAATAATCTTGGTTGATCTTTTTTTCTTCTCTTTTGTTCTTAAAATGTCATGTTATAGGGGCACTTGCAGTGATATGTTATATGCCATAAAACATTGCTTGCACTTCCAAACATAGTGTCTTTAAGATAAACTCAAGCATTTTTTTTTTAAAAAACGTTATTTGCACATCCAAACATAGTGTCTTTTTTTTTTTTGACGAAACACAGTAATATTTATAATTAAAGAAGTTCCATTAAATATCATAGTGTCTTTAAGGTAACATAGAAGAAGCCACTGCTAAATAGACCCCTAAGGCATGGGTGATGGTTTCGACATGTATTGCTTGTAGACAACAACACAATATTGTTGTGAAGCACCAATGGGCTTGTAGCTCATTGGTACTAGAGCAAACTCCGGCTTTAAGAGGTTGTGGGTTCGATTCTTAGTGGGAGCAAATAAAATTACTTATCAAAAAAATATTATGGATCAACAGTTTAATTCATAAAGCTTAAATTCCATTAGTGCTCATCCAAGCATTGTAAAAAAAAGAAAAAGAAATAGGCGGTTGATGTCAGCTTATATTGCAACTGATTACTTCTTTCAGTTTACAAGTCTGAGACATCTTTGGTGTCAAAGCTACACGAAGCCAGTTGAATTTTTCTTTATCATATTGGATGCAGCATTTGTAAAATTATTAGTCTATTATTCTGTATTAATGACTAGACATCATTTGGACGGTTTATCTTTGTTTGGCTTGCTACTATAATCCATTTTAATTTCCATTAAAAATTTGAAATTGAAAAAACTCATAACATTTGCTGCAGGTAACAGAAGCAATTTAGCAGCAACAATGTTTTTGACTTGTTGACCTTTCAAGTATCACCCATGTGGCCTCCAAAGTTTTTGCAGCTCGTAGAGTGATTATCCTGGGACTAGATCCTGCCTCCACCTCTATATGGAATTCAATCTGAAAATTTCAAGCACAAAATTGATCCTATTAGATGAAATTTAAGGTAATCTGAGAATTTCAGCTTATGTCCACACTTTGTTCATAGTGTTTAGTAACAGCTACCATCTATTTGATAAAACATTATGAAATGACCTATGTTATAATTATTAATTTTTTTTAATTATAGGTTGATGATTGAAGTCTTTAACTTAAACGTCGTCTATAAATTCAGAACCTATGGTCCTTTGGTGTTCCTATTAATAAATTATTGATTAAATGATGAATTTTGAACTTAAATTTTCATTTTTCCAAACTTATAAAAAAAATTCATTTTTCAAGCCTATCTAAACTATATGTGATTTATACTCTATTGATTTTATTCTTCATTTCACCATATTCAGAATATTTCATTGAATAATCAGAAGCTTCAACTGGTGTCAATCCTATTTTTGCTGTCAAGCCTGTTTGGCAAAGTAATATTTTACAGCAAACTAAAGTTTAGTAGCTTTTCATTTTGCATTGTTTAATTTGCATATGTTTTTTTTTCCCTTTATTTGGTTTCAAGAAGCTGATATTGGATAACATAAGACAAAGAGCTGAAGTAATTTTACATGCTACATATTATAAACTATTCCACAAATTTTGAGGGTTACTAACAAGTAATAAAACTACGAGTCTTCTGATTTATATTTATATATAGGACAACTATTTATCTTACTCTTGCCTATGAAGAGGATGAAAAAAATAAACAATCTGTGTGCTTAGCTTTTTTAGAACTGACCTGTTCCGTTTCACACTGCTTAGATATTTCCATGATCTCTGTGTTATTGGAGTACTCTTCTTTCTTCCTGGCAACTTCTTCTCTGATGACCATGGGGTTTACACTAAACGTTGAAGTAGAGTCCACCTTGAACTTGTATCCCACTGAAAAAAGAAATGAAAAGAAGATTGACAAGTAGGGGAAGAAAGAAAGAAACTAGTTAGTAACTTGTTCCCTATGTAAGGCTTTAATCTTAATTTGAAAAACTTTTTGTGCTGTCTTGTTTTAGTCAAATGATAATATCGTGTCTTTTGTCTTTCTTCAATGTTTCTCATTGAAACAATTAAAATAAATAAATTCTTACGCAATTTTCCAGCTCCCATGAAAGATAACGTACTAGGATTAATAACCTGGTGAAGAACACCTAAGAGTATAAGAACATCTCCAGGCTTAAGTGAAAAGCCTTGAAGTACCCATCTGAGTGCGCTTAGATTAACATCCCTTGATGCATCTTGGATCACCACCACTCTTTGAACTTTTGTAGACATGATTATCTTGATGGACCTTTTGCTACCTAATTATGTATGATGGGTGTTCCCAGACAAACATGACAGCCCAAATATAAATTGGTAAATTTTTGTGTTTGAACATGTTCTTTACTATGCAGCATGGAATGTCATAGGTGATATACAGATATAAGCATACTAATGTCAGAGTAAATAATTGCAGGAACAACCTGGCCACTTAAGGCCAGGACATTGTGACCAGAAGACAGAACTGTGAACAGTTGACAGGCATATGCCTTCTAACCAAGAAGAACCTTGGAAGCAAACAGTAGCAACACTTTCTGATCAATATGAAACTGTTAAGCTGTAAGATTTTAATTTTGCGTAATGAATTCTTCAGATAGAGAAAACTTTTATGAACAAAATCGAAAGCAAACTAGTGTTACATGGATGAACAGCAAGAACTTCAAAACTATTTTCCTGTCTCCGACACTGCTCCTATAAAGGGAGTTACATGAGGATTCTAAGAGTAGGTGGTGAATCCAAGCAAGCTTCTCTGGAATTAGCTTAGGCGCATATTCGGATATCCAAGGTATGGTTGTGGGACTTTCATACTACAGGGAGAAATTTTAAATATCAGACTTAGTTTCAAATTGTTACTTACAATGCTTCTCATAATATATACAGTAATATTATTTGTGTATGTCAGGCCACAGTACAGGAGAATCCTGTGATGGTGACTGATAATTACGAAGCTCAATCATCAGATATCTCTCTTAGTTGGTAAGTAAAATGATTTTTCTTTCGAAATCTTGTGTCTGACACCGGTCAGACACGAAGAAGAAATTCAAAACAGTACAACAAATCAGAAGCTGTGTGCCGAATGAGCAGCTGTCATTAGTAGCATTACATTTTCTTTTTCTTTTTCTTTTTGGTTACAAGAGAAGCCGAACTGGTAGATTATCTTAAACTGCTGTAAGTGATTGTTTAGCATGATATTGTTATGTTGCATTTGGTATTCGAATCCATGATTTCTCGGTGCTTGAGTTTACTCTAGTTTCAGTGAGCCACAAGCCAATCGGATATTTATACAGAAGCTTACAAGAATTGATTTTGCATTCACACCTGTCCAGTATTCTAGCATGAAATTCTCCGCTTCTTAGCTTAATCTTTTCCACATTTTGTAGTTTTCAATATTAAATTTCCATCAGTCTCTGTATTTTAGTTGGTCAGATTCCCGGATTTGTCTTGCACAGCTGGAGTTATTCTATATCGATGTTATAGATGAACTTTACTATTTTTCTGTAATTATGTTCAATAGAAAACTTGTACTATCAAACGAATAATAAAAAAAAGTTTCGCCATCCAATCAATAGATTATTTCTTCAATGTTTATTTCAAGAATAAAAATGTATCTTTGTAATTGAGGACGATCAGCAGCGTTTTCATGGTAATCTGTTTGTCTGCTTTTTCGTGCATGAGCCTCATGCTTTCAATTTGTATGGAAGAAACTTGAAATGCTGATCAGGATGGCAATATATAATATGATAGATTAAACCTAAACCGAAAGAAATGTCCTAAGGGGAGTTTGAGATTAAACCACAGTGTGTACTTGGGAGGTTGAATTTAGTATAAACATGTTTTGGTAAAAAATGGAACACATCTCTAGTACTTAAAAATAAAGTGGTCCAGTTGGTTTTTTTTAATGAAATTACGCGGGATAACATTTGGGACAATTATAGAAAAATTATAAAAAGTAATTTAAATTTTTAAAATGTAAGGGTATTTAAAATGTCTATAAAATTGTCTACCCTTTTAATGCAGTTTCAAAAAAATGGCTAATTTTGACTTTTTGATCACCTTTTAACCGCATGTTAGAAGTTAAAAAGCGTGTTGACCATGCACTATAAAGTTTGACCTCACTGTAAAATGAGTACAAAACAAGAAAAAACTGTTCTCATTTTTCAGATACAAAAATAAGTATAAAACAAGAATAATTCATTATTTCAAAAATAAAAATGAGTACTAAGTGAGAACAAACCAAGTACAGAACGAGAACAAATCGAGTACAAAATAAGAACAAATGATAACAAACTGAGTACCAATGAGTATAACACAAAAAAAAAATTAAGAAAAATATTTTAATTTTTTTTATTATTCAGTAAAATTACGAGTACAAAACGAATTAAGGGTGTGATTTGTTATTTTTACAAAATTTTCGATAAAATTAAGGACTAATCGTAGTAATTCTCATTTTACTTTTTTAGGTTTTTTTTTGAATAAATTAATGAAAACTATCAATTAGGGACTAATCATATACTTTACAAAGTTCTAAGGTTGAAAGTGTATTTTTCAAAATAAACATGCGCAACAGCTATGGTTTGAAACCCTAGCCACCACCACCTCTCTCTGCTGCCGCTCCCTTTGTCTCTTTGGCTCCCTTTTTCCATCGCTCCACTCTCTCTCTCTCTCTCTCTCTCTCTCACACACACACACACACACACACACATCGCTTTCTCTCTGGCTTCCTCTCTCCGTCACGCCGCCCTATCTGTAGCTCTCTCTCTCCGTCGTCAGTTTACGCAACAACAAGAAGAAAGACATCGAGGATAGATAAGAGTGAGGCAACAATAACACAAAAAATGATAAGAGCAAGAAAGAGTGTGAGAGAGAAAATGGATAGAGAAGAGTGAGTCAGACCGAGAAAGAGATAGAGAGACAAAACAGACTGAAGAGAGGAACCGAGGAGGAGGAGGATAATGATTGAGCAGAGGGGAGAGTAGACGACATGGTTAGGAAGTAAAGATCCAAGAGGAGAGAGATAAATAATCAACTTTATGTATTTGGGCATTTTAGAAATCAAAGTCCCGCCTTAAGCATTTGAGAAAATTTCAATAAACCAAGGCAACAATAGAAATCATAATGTTAAAAGTAGACTCCGGAGGTAATTACCTCATAACATTTCTTATGTTTCTTCATGCAACTTTGCCATCAAGGGAAGCATTCTCTAAATATGGAGCTCTGAGAAAATATTTGCAGAAACATCACACTATTTCTTTAATTTCATGCACAACCCTTTCTCTCTCTTTCATTCATTTTTCTGTACCCTGCCTCCCCTCTCTCTCTCTCTCTCTCTCTCTCCCTTGGAATCAAAATTCTATTTGTAGCATTACTACCTATCATTATTTTTCTTTCAATGATATGTTTTCCTAGTTGAGTAATTGTCAAGACCTGGGTTGGGCCACGATTGGTGTACGAGGCGAACCGAACTATAAGTCTGACCCATTCCGCACAAACCTTGAATAATCAGAAAATCATATATATATATATATATATATATAGGCTTATCTTACTCTAAGAGTAAGTTCTAATGCTTGCTCCCTATCTTCACCCTTGATTTATATATGGAAATTAAAATTTTTCCACCTAGCCAGTTCACTTTAAACAAAAATAAATAAAAACGAAACTCAATTAAAACCCAATTTGAATTTCTCCTCTAGCCAATTCGACTTTCTCCATCTCAAATCCTCTCATCACCGCCTTCTCCTAACGCTCTTTTGACTGTCGTCATCAACTCCTCTTGCCGCCTTCCTTTTCCTACTGCTCTCCTTCGTTTGCACCCTCATTCATCAAATACTATTCTAAAACGACCGTCCCCGTCTCTCTCTACTCCTACTCCATGGTTGATTGAACGAGAAGCGAACCCAACTCCTATCATCTAGATTCTCACTCTCAACAATTGAAGAAGAGAACCCACCAATCGAAGAAGACCCAGGATTCAAAATTCCCATATCACAATCTATTGAACAAACCCTAAATGTTAATTGAATCCACTACCATTGGCGCCGATCCCCTATTCTCAAACTCGAATCAGCAGGAACATGTATACTAGCTAATTTCGTCTTTTCTTAGTATCAAAATAAGAATCCACATATTGAATTGCTTTGGTTAAGGCAAGTAGTTAGTTCACTCTTTTTTAAAAAACTTAGTGTCAAATTTGTCCGTATCAATTGTGGACAAACAAGTTGCAATCTTTTAACAAATCATAATGGCTTTCCAATTTTTATGCTTTCAACGTAGGAGTTAATACTTGATGAAATTTGTGGAAGGTTGTATGACATTGTGAGTAGTGGTGATAATTTGTGTTAGACGTGTCATAATCACGTTATACCTTTTACATATCACACATAATTATACATGACATAAATATTATAAAAATTAAATTCGTGTCATTCGTGTTGTGTCGTAAACGTGTACTCGAAAATCGTGTTAGAAATTGCCAACGCGAATTGTGAGAAAGAGAGGGGAAAGCAAAAACAATGAGGGAGATGACAAAGTGATAGAGAGAGAGAGAGAGAGAATATACGGAGGAGAACAAAGTTGGCTTTAATTTAATTTCGTTTCTCATGTGAAACATGCCATTTCTGTTGAAAATATTTGGGCTACTTTCAAAAATAATTGGGTCTTTTTTAAAGTGAACTGATTAGGTGGAAAATGTTTAGTTGTTAGATATAAATTAAATTAAGGGTGGAGATAGGGAGTAAGTGTTGGAACTTACTCTTTCCACCCTTTCTCTCTCTTCCTATATATAAATAACAAAATAATAATAATATATTAAAATGTGTGTAAAAATATTTATAAATAAATTCAGGTGATAAAATAACAATTTATACCCAGTAACCCACTAATATTCTAATGTGGAGTTCTAAAAAATAAAGAGTACGAACAAAAGGCAACTCACTAACTGAAGTAGGGTGCCTCATTGAGCGCGAGTTGTCGAACAGTTGCTGGTAGCAAAAAGACCTGAAATGTTTAAGCCACGAAAAGGAGTGAGAATACTCAGTGAGGAACAATATACTAGAACGACTCTAGGTACTCATATAAACTATTTGAAAACATTTCTGGAAATACTATATACATGTATATACTTTTAAAGTACTAATATACACACAAATATAAATACTAATAATAGATGAAACCCTTTCTTAAATCAGTTCGCATAGATGACAAATAGCATTCAGTGAAACACAATTAAAACACAGTTTGACTTTCTCCTCTAACCAATTCGACTTTCTCCGTCTCAAATCCTCTCATCACCGCCTTCTCAAAACACTATTCCGACTGTCGTCATCATCTCCTCTAGCCGCCTTCCTTTTCCTACTGCTCTCCTTCTTTTGCACCCTCATTCGTCTCAAATACTCTTCTTAAACGATTGTTCCCATCTCTCTCTGCACCATGGTGAATTGAACGAGAAGAGAACCCAACACCCATTATCTAGATTTAGATTCTCACTCTCAACAATTGAAGAAGAGAACCCAATAATTGAAGATGACTTATGATTCAAAATTCCCAGATCACTATCTATTGAAATAAACCTAAATGTTAATTGAACCCATCACCATTGCTGTCGATCCCCTATTCTCAAACCCAAGTCAATAGAAACATGTATACTACCTAATTTCGTCTCTTCTTTTTTGATAGTTTAATTACATCTCTTGTTAGTATCAAAATAAGAATCCACATATTGAATTGTTTTCGTTAAGGCAAGTAATCAGTTCACTCTTTTGAAAACTTAGTGTCAAAACTATCGTCTATTGGTATCAATTGTGGGATATGGAACAAACAAGTTGCAATCTTTTAACAAATCATGATGGTTTTTCCAATTTCTATGCTTCCAACTTAGGAGTTAATACTTGATGAAATTTGTGGAAGATGGTGTGATGGCATTGGGGGAAAGAGAGGGAAAAGCAAAAAAAAAATGAGGGAGATGACGAAGTGATAAAGAGAGAAGATATGGGGGAGAACGAAGTTGGGTTTAATTTTTTTTTTCTTTTCTTATGTGAAAGATGCCGTTTCTATTGAAAATATTTGGGCTACTTTCAAAAATAATTGGGTTTGTTTTTTATTTTTTTTGAAGTGAACTAACTAGGTGGTAAATTTTTAGCTGTATGATACAAATCAAATCAAGGATGGAGATAAGAAGTAAGTGTTGGTGTTGAGTTCAGTTTCGATTATGGTGATTGCAAAACATTCATGAAAGAAGTGCAAATTCGCAGACTTGTTGATATGACAACAATGCAAGTTATGCCTGTGCAAGTCATGTTGATCATGTGAAAAATGACGCACTACAACGCAAACAAGGCACATAGATCATTCATTCCAGAAGGAAGTGAGCATCAGGCCTTAATCAACGCAGGTTACATACGATGCAAGTCACGTAGACGATAATCAGATGAGGATAGAACCAAGATGCTATGATGTGGATTAAAGGTGTGATCTTGACCGTGAAAATTCCTAAGATATGTTAACCTTTCTCTCGAGTTAGCTAACATCTAATGACTAGGCTGATTAATCGAAATCTCTTCCTAACTAAAACACCTAACATTGCTTTACTGATTCGTGAATTTGACTATTAGGTTTGACCCTAATCCGGAGGATTTATGTCGACCTATCTCTAGGTTTGCATGCAACTCCTCTCAATTATGAATGATCTATCACACAGAGAATCTCCCGATTACTCATGTACGAATCAATATAGGAATCGAAAGACTAGCAACAATCAATTCAACAGTTGAACAATATAAATCATAATTGAGTCTCAATTCCATAAATAAACTGAATGAATAACAAAACCCAATAGTCACATAATCAATCTAGGGTTCATCACATCTAGATGCACAAGTATTTAGTTCATTCTAACTGAGAGAATAACAACAAGATACAAAGAGAATTTACAGAGAGAAAAAGAACCCATGACAAATCCTTCAATCCTTCGCGTAATTCCTTCGTTCTTGATGCAAGATGAGTTCTCCTGGAGTTCCCACGTTTTCTGACCCTAAACTGAGTGTCTTTTGTATCCCAAAGTCAGCTCCCCTAATCGGTGTTCCGAAACCCTCTTATATAACACAAAACAAGTATTATAGGAAAGACACGACCAAGGACACGACCGTGTCTTTCATCCTCCAGATCATCTCTTTACTGAAAGGCAGAAATGCTATTTTTGTAGGACACGACCACTGGGTTTTGCCCGTGTGTTGGAACTTATGTCCGTGTAATAAAGCTCCAGGTCGTGTCTCCCTCCAAAAGGTGAGAAACGTGTCATTCTTGCTATGTTTGGGTTCATTCTTGCTCCATTTCATCAAATCATCATCAATCAACCTACAAAACACAATTCAAACCATAAAAGTGCCAAAACTTATGATAAACACGCAATTTATACTTAAAACAATATGGAATCCAACACCACAACATGTATAAATAAGCGTTTATCAAACTACCCCACACTTAAGCTTTTGCTTGTTCTCAAGCAAACAAAGAGGTATGATAAGGGAAAAAATATTTTATCCAACTTTCAATACGATGGCATGGGACTTCACATTATGTGCTAACAAAAATAAATTGGATAATGGAGAATCTAGACTATGCATAGGGTACTAGTTGACTCGAATTGACTCCTAAAACCACACATAAGTCAAGCTCTATAACCAAATTAACCGATTTGATTTGACCACCCCTCTAACTCATTAATTCAGTTAACAAATATTACATTCAACACTTTGGGAAACAATTAAACTGAAATTTACACACTTATATAGATTCAACCATCTCAATGACTTGCATTGCTACAAACACAGACAGTAAATATCGAGTTCGACTTTGTGCTTATTTTACACTTATTTCGGTTTCCACTACTAAGGATAGTCCGTTTGACGCGAAAATCGCTCATTTGTGATGAGTGCTCCCGGTTACTTGGAATACTCCACGTAGTAGTGCTTTGCATACTCATGTCCAAGACAACGAAGTAGGTATCAAACCCCATTTACTTGTCCCAGTTTTGGTTAAATCAAGTCAAGTGCAACCCTTTTTAGTTCATTCATTTAGTAATTATGCCCAAATTCATTTAAAGTTAAACATTGCATTATAAAACAAGTCATAAAGGTGGAAAAGCCAAAATGAGAAATTTGATTACAAGCTACAAAGTAGTGCGGATTCAAGATATACAATTCTAATTTCCCAATAACAGATATATACTAAATATTCTCAAATATTCAACCCATTTTCATCAACAAATAACATGCATCCCATAACCATAATATCAAAAACTTGAACAAAAATTTTATTTTAACCCATACCCCACACTTAAACGGTGCATTGTCCCCAATGCACAAAATGAAACAAGCATTAACAATAAAAGCAACGAGGTGAAGAATGAAAAGAACAAGTTATGGGACTTCCTTGAAGCAAGTTGATCATGATGATTGGCGGTTTGATCCTTGCGAGTGGTGGTGAGCCTCGCAAAAGAACATCAACAAAACAAACGACAATTGAAACAAATAACAAAAAAAAAAATAAAACATCATGTGCCATTGAATCTAGCATTCAATTACATAATAAAACATAACTTTGGAGTGTTTAAGTGTTAGAAAATGAAATGGAAACGTGGTGGAAGCAATTGAGGGCGTTGGTATGAAGTATAAGGACGAAAAGGATCAAATTGAGTGCAAAAAGAGTAAGACACTGGCAAAACCTTAAGGACACGTTTTGGACCCTTCAAGACACGGCCAAAACACTCTAGGTCATGTTTCGAAGCTTCTGGATCGTGTTTGGTGGCCACGGGCATGTTCTAGACCATGTAACCTACTGTTTCGCTAAAAAATGTACATCTTTCAATCTTCCAACTTCCCAAATGACTTACCTCGAGTTTGGATGCCCTGGAGTGACTCCAAAAACAAATCTTTAGCACCTACAAAAACCTCAATTCATAAAACATTTGCATTTCGTTCAATCGTAACACAAAAACACCATCAAACATCAATTGAACCTAGAAAGTTAGGCACATCAAAACATATAAACTAAAATAAAAGTTCCAAAGCAACAAATAAGTAATCAAATGAAATGTTCAAATCTTGGGTTGCCTCCCAAGAAGTGCTTCTTTAACGTCATGAGCCGAACGTTGGTGGGTGAGACTGATCAATGAGGCTTGTACGTAGCATTCGCACCAACTACACATTTTAGTAAGTTGCATTGATCCTCATCCTTTTTCTTAATGCGCCATATGAAATGACACATTTCCTTAGGGTCGTCTTTGGTTGCATCGCCTCAAGCATCTTCTTCTTTTCTTTATGCCCTTGAGTCTTGCGTTTCTTCTACTTGACTTCAGGCATTGTTTCTTGAATCTTTGGTGCATCAATTGGATATTTCTTATTAGTTACCTGCACCACATCAGATAAAACAACATTTTTTGTACAATGTGAGTCAGAATGGTGTTTAACCTTAGAGTCCTTAATTTCAACACTATCAGTCTCGACTCTAAGAGTTAACACCCTATCATACAATGGACCTAGAAGTTGCTAGAAATGGTATTCCTAGAATCAATGGCGTTTCCAAATTGCACATCATATCAAGAATCATAAAATCGACAGGAAACGCTAAATCTCCTACCTTTACCAAAACATTTTCTATAATGCCTCTAGGATGCATAACAGATCTATCGGCTAATTGCACAAGCACCCTAGTTGGTGTGGGTTCTCCTAAGTACAACTTTTCAAATATGACATCACATTAACACTAGCACCTAAATCAAATAATGCATCACCAATATCTAAACTACCATTAGTAAGAGGGATAAAGAAACTCCCTTGGTCTTTTAGCTTCGTTGGCAGCTCAGGTGATGTCTGATTGTGATCGACCTTGTCTTCCTTCCTTTCAGCCTCAACCAAAGGTTGTCCTTGTAGCTTGGGTTTGCCGAGTGGCTTCTCGATATCACAAGATGCAACTTTCAGCTCTACCTTATGCTCCTCCTCTACACAATCATCCTCCTTGCTAAGAAAGTTGGCATGTACACGTTCATTGGGATTTGGTTGGTGTTGCTCGGTAGGGAGTCCGATTTCCTTTCAGATAGTAGCGGGGTTATTTGGCCAATCTAACTCTCGGAGAGATGCTTCTTGATTTCGGATCGAAGACCCCTAATTCATCAAAGTAGTCTCAATATGTGTAAACCTCTTTTCAGAAGCTTCAATGTACTTGCTCATCAACTCCTCAAAGTTTGGTTTCACTAACTGTTGTGGCTACTAAAATCCTGGTGAAGAGTTATGTTGTTGCCCTTGACCACCCCATGAAAAGTTTGGATGGTTCCTCCATCCTGGGTTATAAGTGTTACTGTAGGGGTTGTTCTAAGGCCTATTTGTATTACCTAAATAATTCACTACTTCCGTACAATCTTGGATTCTCTGGCCTTCAACCATGTCTCCACACACAACCTGAGCTACTTGTTATGCCACAAAAAATCCATCAATCTTCTTGCTCAAAGCCTCAACCTGAATAGCCAAAGCTATGACTGCATCCACATCATATACCTCTACTGAACTTGCTGGCTTAGAACGTGTTGTGTGCCACTAATAACTGTTCATAGCCATCTCCTCAATCAAATCCTGAGCAACCTATGGTGTCTTGTTATTCAATGTACCTCAGCTGCAGCATCAATCGTCTGTCTAGTACTGTGGTTCAAACAATTGTAAAAAGTCTGAACCTACAACTATGTCTGTAACCCATGATGTGGACATCTCCTCAACAATTCCATGAACCTCTCCCAAGTATCATATAGAGACTCTGACTCAAGCTGTGCATAGGAAGAGATGTTGTTTCTCAGCTTTGCAGTCTTAGCAGGTGGAAAGTATTTCAGTGAAAACTTTTTTGCCATATGATCCCAGGTAGTAATCGAACCCCTTGGCAAAGAATTAAGCCACTACTTTGCTATGCTCTAAGTGAGAACGAAAAAATTCTTAACCTTATTGCATCATTGGCGGCCCCATTGATCTTGAATGTGTCACATATATCTAGAAAGTTGGCCAAATGAGCATTTGAGTCCTCATCCTGCAACCCATCAAACTGCACAAACTGCTGCACCATCTGAATAACGTTCGGCTTTATCTCAAAATTATTGGCTGCAATAGCTGGTCTCATAATGTAAGACTCAGTTGCCATCAAATTCCGTCTAGCATAATATGACATCGTCATTGGCTGACCTAATGGATTTACTGGCCCTGCCCCACCGACAGGCTGTCCTCCTCCAGGTTAATTATTTGGCTCTATTGCTATCTCTCTTGCTCTGTCTATCGTTTCTTGGAGTCTGTTTCTATGCGCCTACAACACTATTCGTTCAATCTTAGGGTCTGCTTCAACTAACTCAGACGGATTTCCCCTAGTCATGCACTAACAACAACCTGCAACTATCAACACCAACAAACCCAAAAGTAATTCTGAAAAGATAGTTTAAAGCGAAATAACAATAGAAAATGCGAAGAGAACAAAATAAATAAAAAATAAATTAAACAGAAACAAGAAAAATAAATGGTTAAATTAACAAAAATTAAGCTTTTCTAATATCCTAGTCCCCGACAACGGCACAAAAAACTTGGTAGCGTCTGTCTACACCTACAGACTCAAGGCAAGTGCACCTATTGACAATAGTGTGGGGACTTGAGTACCGAGTGCCGTATCCCATAGAGACTATGATTACTAGTTACTTGCTTTTACTTTGTTATCTAACCAACAAATTAATGTTTTGAACAATAAAAATAAAGGAACTTAACTCGAGAACAAACACAATACAATGAATAAGATAGAGGCAATCAGTGGGAAATGACACCTAGATACTGAATCCCCCTATACCAAACTAAGGGACAATGGCTCTCTGTTTAGATAGTTAATTAGGCAATTGGACCGTGAAAATTCCTACGATATTTTAACCCCTCTCTCGAGTTATCTAACGTCTAACGACTAGGTTGATTAATCAGAATCTCGTCCTAACTAAAACACATAACGTTGCTTTACTAATTCGTGAATTTCGCTATTAGGTTTGACCCTAATCTGGAGGATTTATGTCGACCTATCTCTAGGTTTGCATGCAACTCATCTCAATTATGAATGATCCATCACACAGAGAATCTCTCGATTACTCATGTACGAATCAATATAGGAATCGAAATGCTAGCAACAATCAATTCAACAATTGAACAATATAAATCATAATTGAGTCTCAATTCCATAAATACACTAAATGAATAACAAAACCCAACAGTCACATAATCAATCTAGGGTTCATCACATCTAGATGCACAAGTGTTTAGTTCATCCTAACTGAGAGAATAACAACAAGATACAAAGAGAATCTAGAGAGAGAAGAAGAACCCATGACAAATCCTTCAATCCTTCGTGTAATTCCTTTGATCTTGATGCAAGATGAGTTCTCCTTGAGTTCCCACGTTTTCTGACCTTAAACTGAGTGTCTTTTGTGTCCCAAAGTTGGCTCCCCCAATTGGTATTCTAAAACCCTCTTATATAACACGAAACAAGTATTCTGGGAAAGACACGACCAAGGACACAGCCGTGTCTTTAATCCTCCAGACCGTGTCTTCACTGAAATGTAGAAAATATGATTTTTACAGGACACAACCACGGGTTTTTTCCCGTGTGTTGGAACTTTTGTCCATGTAATAAAGCTCCAGGCCGTGTCACACTTCAAAAGGTGAGAAACGTGTCATCCTTGCTCTGTTTGGGTTCATTCTTGCTCCAATTCTTCAAATCATCATCAATCAACCTACAAAACACAATTCAAACCATAAAAGTACCAAAACCTATGATAAACGTGCAATTTATACTTAAAACAATATGAAATCCAACACAACAACATGTATAAATAAGTGTTTATTAAACTACCCCACACTTACGCTTTTGCTTGTCCTCAAGAAAACAAAGAAGTACTATAAGGGGAACAAATATTTTAACCAACCTCTCAATACGATGGCATGGGACTTCACATTATTTACTAAGAAAAATAAATTGGATAATAGAGAATCTAGACAATGCATAGGGTACTAGTTGACTTGAATTGACTCCCCAAACCACACACAAGTCAAGCTCTGTAGCTAAATTAACCGATTTGATTTGACCACCCCTCTAACTCATTAATTCAGTTAACAAATGTGACATTCAACACTTTGGGCAACAATTAAACTGAAATTTACACACTTATATAGATTCAACCATCTCAATGACTTGCATTGCTACAAACATAGTCAGTAAAAGCCCATTTACGTGTCCTAGTTTAGGTTAAAGCAAGTCAAGAGCAACCCTTTTTTTTCATTCATTCATTCAGTAATTATGCCCAAATTCATTAAAAGTTAAACATTGCATTATAAAACAAGTCATAAGGTGGAAAATCAAAAATGAGAAATTTGATTACAAGCTACAAACTAGTGCAGATTCAAGATATGCAATTCTAACCTCCCAGTAACAGATGCATACTAAATATTCTCTCCTATTCAACCCATTTTCATTATTACATAACATACATCCCACAACTATAATATCAAGGACTTGATCAAAAAAATTTATTTCCTCTAAAACCCCTAATCCACACTTAAACGGTGCATTGTCCCCAATGCACAAAATGAAACAAGTATTAACAATAAAAATAGTGAGGTAAAGAATGAAAAGAACAAGTTTTGGCACTTCCCTAAAAATGGATCGATCTTGATGATTGCTCACTTAAATTCCGCCCCAAAATTGTTGGGGCCTTACAAAAGAACACAACCAAAACACAAGTGACAGAAATAAAACAAAACACAACACAATAAAGATAAGAAATCATGTGCCATTAAATCTAGCATTCGATTATAGAACAAAACATGAATTCAGAGTGTTTAAGTGTTAGAAAATGATGAAGAAATTTGGTGGAAGCAATTGCGGGCGTTCTTATGAAGATAGAAGACGAATAGGATCAAATTGGGTGCAAAATGAGTGAGACACGGCCAAAAAACTCAAGACACATTCTGGACACACCAGGCCATGTTTTGAAGCTTTTGGACAATGTTGGGTGCCACGGGCATGTTCTTGGTCGTGTAACGCACTATTTGGTTAAAGAACGTACCTTTTTCGACCTTTCAACTTCCCAAATGTCTTACCTCGAGTTTGGACGTGCCTGAGTGACTCTATTTGCTCCAAAGTCTCATCTCAGCACCTGCAAATGCCTTAATTCATAAAACATTTGCATTTCGGTCAATCGTAACACAAAAACACCATTAAACACAATCGAACCTAGAAAGTTAGGCACATCAAAACATATAAACTAAAACAAATTCAAAAACAACAAATAATAAATCAAATGAAATGTTCAAATCTTGGGTTGCCTCCCAAGAAGCACTTCTTTAACGTCATGAGCTGGACGTTGGTGAGTGAGACCTATCACGGTGGCTTGTATGCATTACGCGAAGCATTCACACAAACTCCACATTTTAGCATGTTGCATTGATCCTCATCCTTTTTCTTAATGCTCTATATGAAATTAAATGTTGCCTTAGGTTCGGTCTTTGATTGCAATGTCTCAAGCATGTCCTTCTTGGGTTTTCTCCTCCGAGTTCTTGACCTCTTCTTCTTAACCTTAGGTACTGTTTCTTGAACTCAGGACACATCAATTCAATCTTTCTTATTGGGTACCTGCACCACATCATATAAAATAACCTTTTTCGTACAATGTGAGTCAGAATGGTGTTTAACCTTAGAGTCTTTAATTTTAACATGATTAGTCCCGACTCTAAGAGTTAACACCTGACATGCACATCCACAATGGACCTAGAAGTTGCTAGAAATGGTCTTCCTAGAATCAATGGCGTTTCCAAATTGCACATCATGTCAAGAATAATAAAATTGACAGGAAACGTCAAATCTCCTACCCTTACCAAAACATTCTCTATAAGGCCTCTAGGATGCACAACATATCTATTGGCTAATTACAGAGACACCTTATTCAGTGTGAGTTCTCCTAAGTCCAGATTTTTAAATAGATCATATGACATCACATTAACACTAGCACCTAAGTCAGCTAATGCATCATCAATGTCTAAACTACCAATAGTAA
>CAODLS012076830.1:0-10801 GCA_948243855.1 Flueggea neowawraea
TCAATTCGTAGAAGAGTTGGAATGATTGAATTGAGTGTTTAAATGATTTCCATTTGCATTCATTCACATTAAAATGATCCACTATTGTCCATGGCTATATCTATTGGTGTGGTGGCAATGTATTGGTGATGGATATTTGAGAAAAATTGCAGAAATGGGCTATGACAGTGGTTTACTCAAGTAAGATAAAGAGTTATGTGAGTTAGAGAATAGAACTGGGGTCATTCGAGTATTTCTGGAGAAATTTTAACTCTAGTAAAGATAAGGATAACTCGAGTAGAATTGGGGTCAGACAACTCGAGTAAGTACGTTCACCCAACTCGAGTTAAACGTGGATTGAATAACTCGAGTTGTATGTGGGTTGTATAACTCGAGTAAGAAGAAACATAACTCAAGTTAACAAAGGTCCAGACGTGTTTAAAACACGATTTCTAGAACAGAAGCCTCACTCCTCTCAAACTCAACCGTTCGTCTCTTTCCCTCTCTCCCTAACTCGAGTTGATCCACGCCCAAATCAACCAAAATCCATCCCCTTCCAACAAATTTTGACCTCGCTAAACCTCATTTCACCTCTTCATTCCATCAAAATCACTCCAAAATCTCTGAAATCCTTCATCCGGCCCAACCATACCCTAACTTCAGATTTTTTTAAAATGGGTCCACAAGCTAAAAAAAGGGTTAAGAAGATGGCTCAACGGTATTTGGATCCTGTTGGGAGTGATTCGGACTCAGATACACCATTTCCTCCTCTGGCATGCAAAAATTCCTGAAAATCCAAGCGGATAGCCACTTTTCCTTCTGTCGACCAGAGTTTTTCGGCTCCAATAGAGGGTTTGCCTCTTGATTCTCGTTTCATCTCTCCTACAACACAAGAGGTTTATCAGAAGGTAATTCGACATGAAAAACTTCTTCCATCAATGATTTTTGACTATGAATCTTTGAGGAATGCTGGCTATGATTTAGAGAATGTGTTTTGGCCTCTAGGAATTAGCTAATGTTTTGGGTATAAATCTGCTATCTATGAGGATTTGGTTAGGGAATTTTATGCCAATATGGATGAAATTAAACGGCCAGCTGTTGGAGGTATTTCTCTTCGCACAAGAGTGTGTGGTCGAGGCTTGATTATCTCAGAATCTATGTTATATAGTTTGTTTAACATTCCAGTAGGTGGGGTTGTGCCTACAGGATTGTCTCCTATTGAAGACCTTGCACCAGATAGTGATGAAGACGAGGACGAACAATCTGTTCTTGGGGAAGACTTTACAAGTGATGCAATATTTATGTTTTTTTTATCGGGCCTCAACCCAACACGGAGAGGCACTAAACGCACGCACCCAGTTTTCCCCTACATGCCGTCAGTTTCTATCCCGGGACGTGAAGCCATCCACACCGGCACCAAACTACAAAACCGAGTGAATGTATCCAAACTACAATAGACAATTAGGACACCGTGTAACATTTCCACCAATCTTCACTTCTAGGCAAAATCTCAGACTTGATTGGCTTACTTCACGGAATCCCATGATGAGTTGGGCCAGTCCAACAAAACAATCATGACTCGGATAGAAGAAAAAACGATCACAGCAATCAAAGTTAGTTTTCCATCGTCAACATGTGCTCCACATTTTGATGTCATATTCTTTGAACGATTCTTGAAACAGTTGTTCAAGAACTTGAAGTACCCTGGAGCTTGCTCTGGCGGGAGAACAGGATTAGGTACTTCAAATTCCAGTGGAGGGGCTGCTGGAGCGTCATAAACTGGAAGATCACCCTAGTAAGAGATTCCGAAAGAACAAAGAGGCATGAAAGTAGAACAACCATGATGGACAAAGCTTTCTGGAGTCTTGCCATGGTGCTTTTTTTGGTTTGAGCTTATGTTTAGGGGGGCTCTTGTTTTAGGTTTTATACAATGTTAAGGCTATACATAAATGTTAAAGCTATACGTGAATTTGTGTTTAGAATGCTATTAATGTGTGATTAATTTTTGTGAGTTTCTTCTCTATAGTTGTTGATGAATTTAGTGGTTCTTAATTTCTCATCAAATTTGTGTTAACCTACAAACATGCAATAACGAAGCGTTTTGGAGTTAACATAAAAAGTGATGGAAGGGACCTCTATTAAAGTATCTCTATTGGTGGTCTATATTTTAAAGAGTAATTGTGATATAAATGAAGACCATATTTAATTACAAAGATTAAAAATATTTTTTTTCTACTCTAGTTTTTAAACTGTACACTTTAATTATTTTGTTAATTCACATAAATCCTTTAATTCTTAGTTTTTCTTTTTTTTATTCTTCTTTTTCTTCATTGTTTTTTCAACCAATAAAAATATAGCTTCATGAACCCACCAAAATAAAAATCTGTTCAGAAAATATATTCCAAATATAGCAACGAACTGGGTCGAATAACAGAGACTAGTAAAAGTTTATTTATTTACCGAAAAGAAAATAAAAACAAAAATGATAATAAAAGAAAATCGCAAGAATCAAATATGAAGTCTATAATGAAAATAAACTAAAACTAATGATTGCAGTAGAAACTAAATGGAATGCGACAGTAATAAAAATGTGGGGATAAATTAGCATTGTAAATGAATAAAGTGAAGATGCAACAATTGAAATCAAATTGAGAATGTGAATTGAAGAGAGTTGATACGGCAATAATAAATGCAACGAAATCAAGGCAATGAAAATTATGAGAGTAACAATAATAATAAAAACTCAGTCAAGATACTTCTCTATTTAATTCGTTAAACTGATCATTGACACAAGAGATGAATTTAACTGTCAGAACATGTTAATTATAGTTGTCTGCAACCGCTCTAAACAACTAGCCTCTACTTACTATATCGATAATTCTGAGACCTCTGACAAATTACTTCTCTTACAAATAGACAACCCCTGAGACCTCTGACAGGATTTAATCCATTAGCAGCATTAATAATTGAAGAGACCCAATCTAAGCCAACAAATTCAAGACCTTTGATTTATTTAGACTTGACTATTAAATTTTACAACATAGAAGATGTGCAGCCACAAACAACTACGTTATTCGCTACCTAGGCTAAAAACTAACGAAACCTCGTTAACTAGCAGTTTATTATTGTGTCAATCATTCAACCGCACATTATTGAGATAACCAACACAACAATAATATAACCAACAAGCACAGTAATAAAATAGATATTCGAAAAAATAAAAATAAGTTAAGAACAAGAGTCTCACAATTCGGTTGGATTAAACATCAAAGTAACTCAACTAGAATGAGTTTAGTTGCACATAGTAGATGAAGAAAACCAAAAAGCGACGAATAATTGATGCTGTCACAAGTCTAAAAATCGCAGAAGAAGAAGACAGCCACCAAATAATAGAGTATTTAGAGGTGGCACCTTCAAAAACCTAATCCTAATTCTAATTAGATAACTAAAATAATAATAATAATCAATATTCATTGTTCCAGCAGTAAATAGTATTAAAAAGTCTTCTAATTTCGTCCATCAAGCTCTAATCCTAAGGCCTAAACTTCCAAAATACACAGTCCAATAAAACAACTTTAGCCCAAAATTCACAACACCTACGACATGGTCATGTCGTATGACCTTCTAGACCTAACTTATACCAAAACAGTGCCATTTTTTCCCATTCTTCCTTACCCATTCACCTAAACATCAAAGACAATAAACACAACATAAACCACACATTTAACAGTAATTTATCATGCAAAACAATGTAAGAATACGACATAAAACATGTAACAAATGCAACCTAACATCTTTCTTTTCTAATTTTCTAAAAAATAATAGAAAATTTTCTCAACTAAACAACCTAGATTTTTAACGTCTAAGTAGCAACTGATCTTGTAAGAGCATGCTCAACATCCTCTTAAGAGGTTATTATTTCTTATAATTTAGTTCTCCATCAGTCTCCTAAAACACGTGTCTCTCCTAAACTTGTTAAGGATTGGAATAGGAATTACTTAAATATAAGAGAGAAAAAGTAGCTTTTAACAATTTATAATTATTTATTCTTCTCTGTCTCCTCAATATTAAAACATGTAATGTGAGTCTTGATGTTTTTTATTTTAGCTTCTTCTTGTTTGACAATTAGTATTTTAGCTTAAAAAATTAGGTTAGGAGTGAGATTAGGAGTGTTGTTTAGGCAGCTCCAACCGAACCCCAAATCCTTGATTTGGGATTCAAAAAATACTCCAACTGGACCCCAAATTTGGGGTCCAGTTGTGGGTGACAACTAATTTGGAGTCACCTATTCATGACCCCAAATTAGGGGCCCCACCATTTTTTTAATTTTTTAATAACACATATTTTATTTTTGAGTGTTTTAATTGGTATTTTGATTATTTGTGTGTTAATGCAACTACAATTAGTTCATCTCTACATTAGTAATTTTTGTATGTTTAATTAAAAATAAAATATACAATTAATTAAATTAATTAATAAAAATTAAATTAAAGTAGAATATTTTAATTTATAGATCAAAATATTTAAATATTTTTATATGACATTAATAAATATAATGAAATATATTTTATTAAATTATTAATAGCAAAACTTAATTTGAAGTTGTGATGAAAAAATAATAGTAATAAAAAAATAGAATGGTGTGAGGAATATGTGCGAAATATTCTTTTTTGGAGTAGAGTTGGGGTTTGTGGTTGGATAGAATTTTACTGTAGATGAGATTTGGGTAAAAATTTGGGGTTCTGGGTTGGAGATGGCCTTAGAGCATGCCTCAAAATATAGTATTTTAGTTTTATTTGTGTGTTATTTTTTTTTAATTTATGTATTGGAGATAGAATATATTAAAAAGTGAATATTTTATTGATAAATTAGATGAATAGTATTAAGGAGTGAATAATAATTCTTTAGTTTTGTTAAGAAACTATATATTTGTTAAAATTGTTAGTTAATTTATTAGCAAAATATTGAAAAAAAGAGTTAGATTGTAAGTGAAAATAGAGTTAAATTCAAAATTCGAGACAACTGTAGTACTATAATATTATATTTTAAGGAGTATGTCCATGGAGTCTCTTGGACATGCTTTTAGAGCAAGTGCAAGAAACTCCTCATATATGTGGAGTCAAATATATTATTTATTTTTGTGTGTTTGTTAATTTTTCTTGAAATTTGTGTATTAGAGAGGGAATATATTAAAAAGTGAATATTTGATTGATGAATAATATTAAAGAGTAAATAGTCATTATTTAGTTTTATTGAGAAATTGTAGCTCAAAAAAAATTATTAGTTAATTTATTAATAAAATATTGAAGAACAGAGTTGGATTGTAAGTGAGAGTAGAGTTGAATTCAAAATTAAAGATGAATAGTGAGATAAAAAATTATATTTTAAGGAGCATTGTTGTACAAACTCTTAGAGTGTGCACAAATTTCGAGGCTAGTTGTTAAGCGATCTCCAACCATGCACCAATTTGGTGCAAGTTTTCATCTCTAAGGTCATATCTAACCACAAACAACAAAATACAGTAAGTTTACACTAAAATGCAGCATCTTCAGTAAAAATCACTCCAATCATTTACTCTATTTTTAACATCAAATAGAATATTCTTAACATATTTCTCTCCACACCTCTTTTTTATTATTATTTAACAACTTATACTTATATTTAATTATTCTACTTACTCTTTCAACAAAAAAATATTTTGATATTTTTAATAACATACACACGTAAAAGTTTTAACTACATGTTAAAAGTACAACATAATTAAAAAAATAATCACATATTCATCTCAATTATTTTCTGAATTGGAAAATTGCTCCCATAAATGCTTAATTAAAGCATTGCGTAAAACATAGTGAGCTTCCTTGTCCCTAATTTTTTATGTCGAGCTATAACTTTTTGAAATCGAATATTTTCATCTTGAATGATTTTAACTGTTGAAGGTGTCATTTCTCTCTGATAGGTTGCATTTCATGCATGATTTATGTTGCATTTTATGTTAGTTTTGCATTGTGAATTGTTATTATTTATGTGTTTTTATGTCTTTTGGTTTCTTTGGTAATTTAGGTGGGATGTTGGTGAAATATGTGGAATTGGAGCTATGTTGGAGCATTTCAGTTTCGACTGCACTTTGGTATGACCATGTTGTAGAAGGCATAAAGACTGGGCTCGACTTATTTGCATTGGGTTACGTGTCAGCACTATTGAGCCTCGAAATTTGAGCCTTTAGGACGTGTCTAAAGGTTGTGGACTCAGTTTTACTTTTGGAATAATTATAATTACATTATTATATTATTATTATTTACATTAGGATTTGGTTTTTGGAAGAGCAACCTATAAATACTCTTTTCTAAGATTGGCAGCTGGCTTCTTCCAACTTTTTTGTGACGTTGAACAACAACTCCATTATTCATCTTTTCGTTTTCTCTTTTTATCATGTGTAACTAAACTTTATTCTAGTTAAGGTACTTTCAAAGTTCAATCCTCCAAGGTTGTGAGACTATTGTTTTAATTATTATTGAGCATTTCAAGTATTTATTCAGTTTTTGTGGCTTAGTTCTTTTATTATTTGTTATTTAGGATTAATAGTGTGTCACATTAGTCCTAATATAGGTAACAAATAAGGAAAAATCTATGGTGGTCCCCGAGGTTTGGTGTATTGTTCAACCCGGTCCCTACTAGTTCTAAATTAGCCACTTCGGTCCATCTGTCTTAACTTCGTTAGTTTTACTTAACTTAAAAGAAAAAAAGACAAATTTACCCTGAAATTTAAAACTTATTTACTCACTCTAAAACGAACCAAAACCAAAATTAACTCACCTCAACACTCAACCAAACCCATCCATTCCAAAACCACAAAACCCATAACCACACACTCTCTTTACCCATTCATTCTTTTTCTTCTTCTTCTTCTTTTTCAAAACGTCAAAACTGCATTCTCTCTCTATGTCTCACTCCGCTCTCTCCATCTCCGACCTGTTCAAGCTTGACGAATCCTCTCTCTCTCCAGCTCTCTTTCCCTATTTCTCCCCAGTTCCCTTTCCATCTCTCTCGATGGACCGTAGATCTCGCCTCTCTCTCCCTCATACTCGGTCGCGTCTCTCTCGCCACACACACTCATCCCTCTGCTGCCATCGACGAGTTCGAGAAGCTTCGCGCCCATCTCTCCTCCCCCTGTCTCTAAAGAAATCTCCCTCGCTACCAAACAACACTCCGCTTGTCTTGCCGTGGTCGAGAAGGAGAAGAAGAGCAAAGACGATGGCGTGGTGGAGGATCTATTGAATTTGTTGTACTTCTGGTCAAATAAAAAACAAGAGAGATTTGGGTTTTGATGAGGCTATTTACTTGGGTGGTGGTGACTGAGTTTTTTAAGGTGGTGGTGGTGGTGTTGACTAGGTGTTTGGATGTCTGAAGATGGTGACTAGGGGTTTGCAAAATCTGATTTATTGAATCGAAAACAATAGATAGAAGGATATAACTTTTTTTAATTTTTGTAATTTCAATTTGCCCTAGAAGTGCTCTAATGATGATTGCTTGATGTTGATCGTTCTGTTTTTTTTTTTCTAATTTCAGTTTGTCCTAGAATTACTACAATTTGATCGAGATTCGTTTCTGGATTTGTTCCAAAAAAATATTGAATTCATTTTTGGATTTGTAGGGATGGTGGCAGAGGAGGGGGTGATAGTGGTGGAGGAAGAGGACGATGGTTGCGAAGGGGGAGAGAGAGAAAAGACGAATTGGGTTAAGGCAATTAAGATTCTTGCTTGGTTGTGTTGGATTTTTAGCAATTTGTGTTGGTGAGGTTTATTGGTTTTTCGTAAGGAAGAGAATGATGGATGAAGAAGATGAAAGAGAGAATGAGAGAGAGAGAGAGCTGATGAGAGAGAGAGACAATGATTTTGGTTTAATTAGATAGAGAGAGAGAGTTAATGAGAGAGGGAAAATAGAGTAATATAAGTGGTATTTTTGTCATTAAATATTTAAAATAAGTAGGTCCATGTGCCACGTCAGAAACTCTGACGTGACCGGTTATATTTGACTAACGGATATAGATGGATGGACCAGAGTGGCTAATTTAGAACTAGTATGGACCGGGTTGAACAATACACTAAATCTTGGGGACCGCCATGGATTCTGCCTTAACAAATAACATGAATTTATGTGTTGGACATTGTCATTGTTATGAAACTGAATAATCTAGTTTAAATGAATCATGAAGTTTTTGGTTTCATTGGCTAGTGTCATAACCCATTGCGGGTCCATGACCGATGTACGAGGTGAACCGTCTAAGCGAGTCCGACCCATCCCGTACAAGCCTCAAAGGTACAAACATAAATATATTGCTACCCAATCCGTTTATTAAACAATTTAATAAACATGTTAAGCAAAACATTCATTTTATATATAAAAGGAAATAGATGAATATCAAAAGAAAACATTTGTAATAATGTTTTAAATAAAACACGGTTATCAAATATATATTCAAAAACAACCATAACCCACATATACTCGATGTAGAGCATCTAACAAGACTTATAAACCAAGGCCCGAACAAAAGGGCACAACTAACCAAAGATGCCCTACTGGTATCAAACATGCAGAATGGTTGTTGAAGCCAAAATCCATAAACTTGTGAAATAGAATCAACGATAGACAGAGAAATAACAGTTTTGTCCAAATATCCATATCAAATGATAATCTATCACTGTGGATCCAAAATCTACGTAAACTTATAGTTTGATCCCAGACCAGTGTAAAATTGTGTTCTAGTCCCCAGGACTTGGTAAATTACAAAATAGTCTTCGAACTATTCTAGGATAGCTAACTAGTTTTTCCAAATAATCAAAATCTCCAAATAAGTCCATGAACTCTTAGAAATAACCAATATGCAAAATTATACAATTGATCCCTTAGGACCACATCTTACTCGAGTAATACCAAGGCTTACTCGAGTAAGATAGACATCTTCTCACTCGAGTAAGCCATTCTGCTCACTCGATTGAGACCAAGCTCAGATTACTCAAGTAAGCAAAGCTATTACTTGAGTAAGACAAAACCCATAAAAAAAACCCAGAATTCATCTAACACGAAATAACCGACCAAAATTGATACCAAACACCCACATTGGCTCTAATCAAAGCCTTGGACGTGAATCTAGGGTCGAATCCACCAAAACAACTCTAAAACACCCTAGATCGACCAAAAGAAACGAATGGTTCAAACCCATTTATGGAAATCCTTGTTTCCAATGATTTATGGCGGCCTCTAGATAATTCTAGACTCCCAATAACCCGATTAAAAAAATCCTAACACCTATACCAACAGAAACAACATGAACCCGAACTCATGAGAATTTTATTCAAATTTCTAATATGAACAATCATGAATAAATGAGGAAGAGAAGGGTTTAGAAGCTTTATCTTACCTAAAAATGATTAGGAACGAATGAGAGTCAACCAACATGACCTCTGTATGAAATTGGAGTGATTTGAGTGAGAAAGGAGAGAAAGTGAGACCAAAGGAGTCGGGTGGGGGATATATAGACCCCCTCTCCAAAACGACATTGTTTCATGCCAAAGTGCATTGCTCACTCGAGTGACAGTCCATCTCACTCAAGTGACCTATATTGTTACTCGAGTAACACATTTCCAGTTGTTCTTTATGTTCATCTGAGAACACGTCTTACTTGAGTAACACACATGACTTACGCAAGTAATCCACACCCCATATTACTCGAGTAACACAAAACCATTTACTCGAGTAATCCATGATTTGTATTACTCGAGTAAAGCATCAATGCTTACTCGAGTAGCCCCTCTCAAAATCATTAATCAATAACTAAACACTCCAGCAACTAAGATCAAAATAGGACTGAACGAAACACTATAGGAAATCCGATAAAACCGACGGAATATTACAGCTAGGATAGATGGTCTCTTTAGTTCTTACTACTTTCATATATTAAACCTTGTGGGGCATCCTGTGATTGTCTAAAGGTTAGGAAAATAGTTTGCAGGGCATCCAGGGGCTATCGGTCAGGTAAGAAGGGATTGGTTAATTGAGTGTGTCACCGTTAATTATAACTCTGTCTATTTCAATGCTTGATATTTATCTTTCGTGTCTATGATCAACTGAAGGATTGAACGGAGAAATATCTTAGCTATGCTTTTATCATTATTGAATTCTTCTTATTTTCATTGTTGTCATTTTATTATGTTTTGTGAATTTTAATCTCTGCTTATTTTTAATTTATGTCTCACTCTCATTTCGATCAAATTTATTTTATTTTTCTGTTTCTGCAATTAAACAATTTTTCACCGATCTCTGTGGATCGACCCTACTCACCGCTTTACTCATTTTACTGTTCTAAGCAGGTTAATATTATTTTAGTGGATTTGACACCCTATCACTCTCGCTTCTATAATTTGTGCATTAAGATCATGCTCATCCTCGACAATCTTATTGTTCATGATAATGCACACAAACATTATGTCATGTAACACACTATTCCTCCAGAAACGAGTAGGGCCTGTAACGAGTGCAAATCGCTACTGTAGAACTCCGAATGCACATTTGACATATTTCCTACATGCTTCCTATCTCATCGCAAAATACTTCTTCGGACCATGTGGTTCATGAATCATTTGCACAATAGTGGACCATGTGGGAATATGTTATCTGCTAAATAATATCCCATATCATATTCTTTTCCTTGTATAACATAATGAGCAAGAAGAGCAATGCCTTGAGCCAGGTTAGAGAACAAATGAAATGATTCCAACACATTAATGTTGTTGTTAGTGCCCGACATACCAAAGTACGCATG